>RJWJ010002177.1:0-107191 GCA_004363605.1 Indri indri
TATTTTTAGCTGTCCAATTAATTTCTTTCTATTTTTTGGTAGAGACGGGGTCTCGCTCTTGCTCAGGCTGGTCTCGAACTCCTGAGCTCAGAACGATCCGCCCGCCTCGGCCTCCCAGAGTGCTAGGATTACAGGCGTGAGCCACCACGCCCGGCCCTTTGTTTTTTAAATATCCATTTTAAGGAAACATTTTCGTACCCAGTTTTCTTAGGTGTCACATATAGACAAGCTGTGCGGTGGGGTCTCTGCTGGGTAGAATGGGAAGGACGCAGGGTGGCGATGACAAGGACAACCTATCCCCTGCAGCAGGCGGAGGGCTCACAGAGCCCTGCACCCTGATTACCAAGCCCGTCCCTAGGGTCACTTGCCCCTGCGACCAAGGGCTGCATAGATGCCTGGCAGCTCCCCAGAGCAGAAGTTGTGCCCCAGGAGTACTGGTTTGGGTGGTTCCAGCCTCTACTGGGGAGGGGAGGAACAGGTCACAGCTGAAGTGGGCATGGCTGTCTCAGCATGCCAGTGTGGGCACCCTTGTCCCCTGGGGAAAAGGCGCACTTGGGCTGAGCCTCTGCCTCAGGTTGAGCATGGCTAGAGCTGCTCCCGATTTTGAATCCCCACTCCCAGGCCTCCGTGGAGGCTGCCTCCTCCGGGCACTACCTGGCCAGACTGTCCAGTTCTGGGGCCCCTGGTCTGCTCCCCCCGGCCTTTCCTGGCTTGCCTCTCTTCCACAACACAGCCGATTTGCGCAGGGACAGATGGGTGTCTCGTGTGGCTACGACCCGAGGGATGTGTAAGCGGTTCTCTGGCCCTGCAGGTTGCACGTTGCACGTTGCAGGGCGAGGGTCCCACGGGCTGGGGCGCTCAGGAAAGGTCGCAGTGTCATGGCTATTCGCCCTAGGCCAGAAGCCCTCACCCGTGAGATGAGGAGGGTCCCAAGGGCGGGCGCTGCTGCGGGCGTGTGGTCGGTGGTCGGTGGTTGGTGCCGCCTGCCCGTCCCGCCCGGACCGGGGTCTCTCCTGCACCCCGTGGGGGTCCCCGTCATGCTGCATGGGGTCTGTGTCGAGGGTGGGTCCCTGAGTGTTGCCATTCTAACGTGTGTGGCAGCCCACGTGGGTCGTGCGGTGTCGCCCTCGGAAAGGGGCTCTCAGGTAGCCGTGGCGTCCCCGGGGGCGGAAGCCCAGGTGTGTCAGGGGTTTCTTGGTGCTGCGCTGTCCTGCCAGGAGGACCCCGGGGCTGTGGCCAGGCCTCCCCGTCGCGCGGACCCGCCCTTCGGCTGGTCTGCGGTTGTGGCGGGGCCCTGTGGGTTTCTGGGCCCCAGCGGCGGCGGGACGGGCGCCTTCCCAGCCGCGCAGGAAACGGCCTCGGCCGGAAGGGGGGCCCCGGGCGCCGCCGCCTCCGCCCAGCAGCCTTCGGGCGGGCGGGGCCGAGCGGAGCCGAGCGGGGCCGAGCGGGGCCGAATCGCGGGCCGAGCGGGGCCGAGTCGCGGGTGGGCGGAGCCGAGTGCAGCCGAGTCCCGGCCGAGCGGAGCCGAGCGCGGCCGAGGCCGGGCGGGGAGCGCGCGTTCCTGGAAGAGCGCGGCGGGGAGCGGGTCACATTCTTGGCCGGCGCTCGGGCTGAGGCGGACGCACGGCAACAAACAGCGCGGGGGCGGGGCCGGCGCGGGGCGGGGCGGCGCGGCGGCGGCGGCGTGAGCTCAGCGCCGGGCGCTCAGTCCGAGCCGGAGCGAGCCGCCGGGAGGATGTGCGCCGAGCGCCCCGAGCCCCGCGCCGCCGCCGCGCTCTGAGGGCCGCGGGCGAGAGGCGCCTCCGCCGCCCCGGGAGCCGCGCGGGCGGGCCGCGGAGCCGGCGGGCGGGCGGGCCGGGGGCCGGCGGCAGGCGCGACGCGGCCGGCCAGCGCCGCCGGGACGAGCCGGGCGGGCGCCGCGCGGTGGGAGGAGCGGGGCGGCGGCGGCGCGCCGCGCGAGGACGGCCCGGCGGGCCCCGCGCCCGCGCCCCCGCTCCTCCCGGGCCCCTCGGCCTCGGCCGCCGCGGCGATTCGCGCCTCGCGGCGCCGGCACCTGCCCGCGCGCCCCCCGCGAGCCCCGGGCCCGCGAGCGTTGGCGTTGGCGTTGGCGGCGCGCGCCGGGGCATGCCCCGCGCCTAGAGCCCGGGGGGCGCGCGGGGGGCGCGCGGGGGGCCCGGGCGGCGGCGGGCGCGGCGCGGGGCGCGTGGATGTGGCGCCGGGCCCGGGCGGCGGCGGGCTCCAGCGGCGGGACCCCTTCGCCCCGCCCGCCTTCCCCTTCGCGCCCCCGGGCGAGGCGGCGGCCGTGATCGGCCGGGAGCCGGCGGCGGCGGGCGGCCGGGGCCGGGGCCGCGGGCGCCGCCGGGGCGCGCGGGGCGGCGGCGGGGGCCGCGGGGGCCCGAGCGCGCGGGAGAGGGAGCGGCCCAGGGAGCCGGAGCGCACCATGGAGGCGGCGGCGGGCGGCCGGGGCGGCTTCCAGCCGCACCCGGGGCTGCAGAAGACGCTGGAGCAGTTCCACCTGAGCTCCATGAGCTCGCTGGGCGGCCCGGCCGCCTTCTCGGCGCGCTGGGCGCAGGAGGCCTACAAGAAGGAGAGCGCCAAGGAGGCGGGCGCGGCCGCGGTGCCGGCGCCGGTGCCCGCAGCCGCCGAGCCGCCGCCTGTGCTGCACCTGCCTGCCATCCAGCCGCCGCCGCCCGTGCTGCCTGGGCCTTTCTTCATGCCGTCCGACCGCTCCACCGAGCGCTGCGAGACCGTGCTGGAGGGCGAGACCATCTCGTGCTTCGTGGTGGGCGGCGAGAAGCGCCTGTGCTTGCCGCAGATCCTCAACTCGGTGCTGCGCGACTTCTCGCTACAGCAGATCAACTCGGTGTGTGACGAGCTTCACATCTATTGCTCGCGCTGCACGGCGGACCAGCTGGAGATCCTCAAAGTCATGGGCATCCTGCCCTTCTCGGCGCCCTCGTGCGGGCTCATCACCAAGACGGACGCCGAGCGCCTGTGCAACGCGCTGCTCTACGGTGGCGCCTACCCGCCGCCCTGCAAGAAGGAGCTGGCCGCCAGCCTGGCGCTGGGCCTGGAGCTCAGCGAGCGCAGCGTCCGCGTGTACCACGAGTGCTTCGGCAAGTGTAAGGGGCTGCTGGTGCCTGAGCTCTACAGCAGCCCGAGCGCCGCCTGCATCCAGTGCCTCGACTGCCGCCTCATGTACCCGCCGCACAAGTTCGTGGTGCACTCGCACAAGGCCCTGGAGAACCGGACTTGCCACTGGGGCTTCGACTCGGCCAACTGGCGGGCGTACATCCTGCTGAGCCAGGACTACACGGGCAAGGAGGAGCAGGCTCGCCTCGGTCGCTGCCTGGACGACGTGAAGGAGAAGTTCGACTATGGCAACAAGTACAAGCGGCGGGTGCCCCGGGTGAGTGTCCCCAGGGCTGGGAACTGGGGAGGCCGCACCTCGGGTGGGGTCCCTCCTGGGCCATGGGCTCTGGCCTCCGAAGGCTGGGATCTGTGCTTCTGCCTAATCCCAAGTCTCAGCGTTTGGTTTTGAGCTAAGCGAATGCGGGGCATTGTCAGTGTTCCATTGCCAAGGCCACACAGTTGGGAGGAAGGTCCTCTTGCCTGGCCCCCAGGGTGATCCTGAGGGGGACCCAGAGGGGCCATGCTTGGTGGGTAGGACCCCCCCTTCTCCCCCCAGCCAGGCCCGCAGCCGTCAGCCAGATAGGCTGGGGAGGCTCACGGGCGGCATAGGCCTTGTGCGCCTGCTCCGAGAGGCCTGCCCTGAGCTCCAGGACTTCAGATCCAGCAGGACCCAGCCTGGGAGTCTCAGGCCCAGGTCTTCTTTGGGGTCCCCATGAGGCATCCAGACAGGGTTGGGGCGAAGGTTGCTGCCCTCACCCCAAACCTCTCAGATTTGCAGACAGAAGGGTGCCTTCCACTGCCCCCAACAGCACAGCTTGGGCCAGGCAGGGCCAGGCTTGTCATCAGCTCTCCGTTTCGTGGCTTCAAGTCTTGGGACCGACACAAAAATGAATCCAGGTGTCCAGGCTGTAGTGGCAGGGGCCAAGACTTGGTGGCTCTGGGCCTGTGCACATCCCAGAGACCCCCGTATGTGGAGGGCCACTTGGCACCCTGCTCCGGCCTGGTCAGCGGCACCCAGGCCCAAGCGGTGGAGTTTCTGATGCCTGTGATTTGTTTTGGACTCTCCCATTTCCTTCTGTCCCTCTCTGAAACAGAAGGGCGCGGTGCGGAGGGCCGCTGGCTCTGGCTCCGTTGTTTGCCAGTGGGAGGATCTGTGGGATCCGGCTTGGGCAGCTCCCAGGCCTTTGGACGTGGAAATCATTCACTGGGGTCCCCAGGAACTTTCCGTTGTGCACCTCCCCAAGTATTTGTAACTTTTTTTTTAAATATCCAGGCTTATTAAATTGCACACGCAGAATGCTGCATTGGCTCAGCTATTCTTGGGAGGCCTAATTAATTCAGCTATTGCATCAAACTTTTTTTTTCTGAATCTGTGAATAGATGCTCCAGCCCGGTTTTCTCTGGGCGCCCCTCCAGCGGAGTGTCAGAGTCGTGGGGAGGAGGGGCTGTGGATGGAAGCGAGGGACTGTCGCCTCTGCTCGGAGGGGGCTGCTGGAGGGGGCTGCTGAGCGTGTGCATGTGTGCGCGCGCATGTGTGTTCAGTGGTGTCTCTGCCCCTGGCGAGGCCAGCACCAGGGTGGCAGCGTCTGTACACCACTTCTGAGTTGGGGGAGGATGCTGGTGGTGGGGCTGCAGGCACCCCAGCATGTCTAGGGGCCCCTTGCTTCAGAGGGGGAGTGGGCTGGGGTGGCATGGTGGTGTTCCCTGCAGGCTGGGGGCCCTTCTCTTTGGAGTGCCTGCACCCTGGCCAACGCCTGTGGCCTAAGGAGACTGCGCGTGTGGGAATTGTGGTGGGCTCAGGCAGATGGGTGTGGGTTGCTTGGGGCTGAGGCCTGAGCGACACTTATCTCGTCTGAGCAGGGTGTGTCTATTTGTTTTTGTCGGACTCTGGGGGTGGGGGTCGGGGTGTGTGTGTTTATGGTCTTCCTGTCTTCCTGGGCTTTGCTGGGGGCAGGCGGAGTGGCCGCCAGGGCCCTTTGTCGCAGCTGCCGCAGAGTGGCACCCAGGTCAGCTGGCTTCTCTCCCCTTGCAGCAGGTTGTGTGATTTGGATGCGAGGGCCCTTGGGCTCAGGGAAAGCCTGGCCCATGCGCTGCTCTGGGAGGAGGCCTGACAGTGCCCCGGGCCCGACAGCCTTGTCCCAGTCACTTCAGCGGAAGGTCTGGGCTGCCTTTCTCTTTTGATGCCTTCCTTGGCGCTGCTCTGAAGTCTCACTAGCTGATTAAAACACAGTTGCCCCGCCATGATGAGGTGTGCTCAGTGCAAGCGATTGGGGTCTCCAGGCCAGAGGGGCAGCTCAGCTCTGCCCTGGCAGTGATGGCCTCTGCCTGGCTCCGTGTGCATTCGCCAGCTCCCGAGTCCTTCCTGACCAAGGACCGAGGACCTCCTTGTCCTTCCCATGGGCCACTCGCCCTGCATGCCCCGTGGTCTCAGCGTGGTGTGGTGGGCAGGGGCTGCTCCCATGGCTCTGTCACTGTGCGTTTGGGCATTCTGGGCTGCATCGTCCCTTTGAGTCTCCCACAGACCGCCATGTGCTTGTCTGTGTATGCACAGGGCGCCACGTGGGCGGGAGTGTCAGCGTCAAGGTGGGTGTGGACCCAGGGCAGGCCGACCCCTTGTCCTAGAGGGAGTGGCCAGGCAGCCCCCAGCCCCTGCTGGTCCCGGTGCGCTCCTCCCACTTGCCTCTTGACAGCTCATTTTCGGGATATGTTTTGATTTCTTCACTTCCTTTGTATCTTATTTTAATATTTTTGATCTGCTGAGGACGAGGGCAGAAGGAACAAAGAATGTACTGGAACTCTGTTTGCAGGGGCTGCTGCTCCCAGCAGGCCTCTGGGCTGTGCTAAGCGGGGCAGTTGGAAGGCCTTCCGGGTGCTGTGGCAGGGTGTGGGCCGAGTCTCCTGTCAGAGTGGGATGGGTCAGTGCTTCTTGGTGACCTCCCCAGGGTCCCTGGCGCCCTGATTACCTCTGCCCACCCCGCTTTGCTGGTGGCCTGGCCACGGTGGTGTCGTGGTTCCTGTGGTCGCCCCAGTGTGGAACCGAGCAGCAGGCGGGGCTCCAGCTTTTAGCCCCGGAAACCCTGTGGGCAGGCAGCCAGGCTGGAGGCCCTGGCATGTCAGCGGTGCTGTGGCAATGTGAAGGGCTGGCAGTCGTTCTTGGTGCTGCCTTGATGTCACAGGGGCAGAGGAGCTGTCTCCCTCGTTTGGTGGCCATCAGGCCCCGCTTCCTTCCCGTGGTACAGCTTGGGTGCCGGGTGAGTCGCCTCTCGGGGACCCCTGTGGCTGCTGTCCTGGGCAGGTGGGGTTGGTCTCACTTCTCCACTCTGTCCCTTTCTGGCTTTGTGACCTTGAACGAGTTGCTCAGCCTCTGTCTGCCTCAGTCTCCTCGTGTAAACTGGAGGCTGATGCCTTGTTGAGCTTAGATTTTTGTGTGTTGAGTGTCACAGGTGGGGTATGGACGGGTGGTTTTGCTGCCGGGAACACGTGGCAAAGAGGCGCCTCTGCGCCTTCCCCGCGCCCAGCCCTCTTCTCTGCCTGGGGTGCTCTATCCTTGTCTCTCAGGTTGTCTGCTAGCTCTGGACTACACGGGCCTTGGTCCTCTTGTGGTCAGGGACTGCTCTCAGAAAGGGAGACAATGTGGCCGTGTGCGCTGCCGCTTGGCCCGCCGCCTGGGACACGGCTCCTTGTCCTGCAGGACGTCTCGCTGGGCAACCGAGTGCTTCTCTTTCGGACTGACGAGGAGGTGGTGCCTCCAACGGCGGCAGTAGGTCGCGGTGCGTTCCAGAAACGGGGGCTCCTTTTAACTGCTGTTCGTGCTCGTGGATGTTCTTTGACTGGGGGGTTTGGGTTGCTTTAGATGGCTGCTCCTCTCTCCTTCAGACGCCCGAGTTCTCGGGGATCTTTCAAGTAGAATTGCTGTTTTCTGTGTGGGTGGAGGTGCCTTTTAGGGGGCTGTCGACTGATGGTTGCTTGGTTTGGAAACTGTGTGCGGAGGGCCACGCTGTGTGTCATCCGGCTGGCTGTTCCCCGGTCAGAGGCAGACAGTTGGCCAGGGGAGTGGCAGCAGCTTTTAGGTGCAGAGGCTAGGAAGGGGTTGCTGGGCTTTTGGACGCTCTGTGAATAAGTTGGGGTTTGCTCTTTTAAGCCGGAATTACCACAGGAAGGGACAGCATCAGGAGCTGGAGGTGACTTGCTTTTTCTGGGACTCCCTTTCAAGACAGCAGCTGGCGTGGCGTCTGGGGCTGTGCTCACTGGACACCCACAGTCTGGTGAGTGCTTCAGAGGGTCATCTGATGCTTTGTCCACTGGCTTCCTTCTGAAGAGGTGCTCCTGTGTGTCCCGTTCCAGGTTTTCCCAGGATTCTGTGGTGACTTCTCAGCCCCTGGGCAGGCCTTCGGTCTGGTCTGTCTGGCCCTCCGGGTGAGGGCTCCAGGAGCAAGGCCGGTGGAGTCTTCTCAAGTGGGGAAGCTGAGGCTCAAGAGTGGGCTCTGGCTCCTGCTCCCTGCCCACCCTCGCAGCCGGGGAGGGCATGGGGTCCCCAGTGCCCACTGGCCCCGCCCCCCTCCTGCCTGCCTGCCGTAGGCTTCTACAGGGAGCAGAGCCTCGCCTGGGTCATTCTCTGCCCATGGTTGGTTGGCCCTTCTGTCCATTGGTCTGGGACCTGAGATGGCTCCCTCCCTTGCCTTCCAGGGCAGCAGGGTTACTGAGTGGTCCTCACCTCTGCCCCGAGTCCCCCTGTCGGTGTGGAGCTGTGGAGAGTAAGGTCATTGACTCCCCGGCGTCTTGTTTCTCAACCTCCCCTGCAGCTGGTTTGTGTAACGTCTGTCTGAAACGCGGGGAAGGGCAGATAGGACATTGCGCATGAGGAAGTCTGGGTTAAGTGTGACCCGAGCCCTGCCCGGAGCCCAGGTTGGGGCTGCGGTGCCCTGGCGGGGCCTCCAGGAGGAGGCGGCAGGGCTCGGCCCTGGCCCTGGCCGTCTGGCAGGAGGTGTCCACCGCCGGCTGGGCTCTCTGTGGCAATAATGTGTCTCTTTCTAAGGATTGCGAAAGTTTAGGGAGGATTTCTCCACTGGAAGAATTATGCAAGTTTCAACTGAAATGTTTTAAAAAGTTTCTTTGTTTTGAGTGAAAATACAGAGGCTGAATTATTTCCTTAAGATCTGGGAAAACTGAGAAAGAAGGAAAATGCCCCTCCTGACTGCCGGGCCTCCGGGTAGGGTGTGGGGTCGTGGAGGGAGCCCCTGGAGACTGGCTGTTCACACCTGGGGGTCAGTCCCTTCCTGCCCTGGCTGTCACCTGTGTGGTTGGAAGTGGGTTCCAGTCAGTGTCTGGCACAGCCATGGATGGTGTCCCTGGGGGCTACATGGTGCTGTGGAGGCCATGAAGCCACCTTCTTACCCTGGGTGAGCCTCGCCTAGGTCTGCTCCACGTCACCCCTCCGGGGCTTGGTCCATCCTCTGGAGACCTGGGGCCGTGCTGGCCGCCTTGCTGTCTCTTGAGGCTACCTTGGGTCGCCCTCGGGAAGCCCCGGCACATTCCAGCATTGGGGTGGGGGGCGTGCAGTGAGTGACAGCTCCCGGTGCTGCATCCGTGAGTCCAGTTCCAGAGGGCCCGCCTCTCTTCAGTGCGTCGTGGTTTCCCGGAGGCCACCAGCTCTGGGTCGCGCCACCACCGGAGTCTGCTTATGTACTAAAAGGACAGACCAAATGTGGGCGTGGACTTTAAATGAGATTGTGGGGATACTGCTACCATCTGGAAGAAGGACGGAGTGGCCAGAGCACCCACACTGCCCCCATGTCCTGCTTTGGCCTTTGCTTGAATTCCTGTTCTTTTGCGTGATCTTCGTCTTGTTTGGGTGGAGACAGACAGGGGCTTCAGGAAAGGACTGCAAGGAGCCTGGGGAATAGCCGAGGTTCTGTCTTGATATTTGGCATTTGTGCCTTACAAAGATTCAGAGAAAGCTCTGGCTCCATGACTTTGCAGCTACAGGTGTGACCATCAGGCCTGGACCTGGGGGTCGTGTGTGGGTTGTGGTCATGGCTGAGGCCCCAGTTTTGGGGCCAGAGTAAATCCTCCCCGAGTGGCTCCCTGGAGATCACTGGCTGTCAAGGCTCGTCGGCAGCTGTTCTTGGCTAGAGAAGGGAAACTCGGACACTTTCAGGAGTGGAGTTGGGATCTTCCTCAGGTGTTTCTTTTTTCGCCCCATTTTATATTTTGGAGAAAGTGGTTCACTCAGATCTGATTTGGGGATGCTTCTACCCTGGGTCCACATAGGAGTCCTCGGAAAGCGCTGGAATGTTACCTTTGGCTGGCGGTGGTGAGAGCTGTTCTTCCGAACTCTCGGCCTGCCTGGACGGACCTCTGACTTGGCTTCCACTGGGGTGAGCAGCTCTGGGTGTGGAGGGCTGCACAGCGGGTCCCGGTCAGAGGCAGACACCTGTTCAGGGCAACAACAGCAGCTTTTAGGTGCAGAGGCCAGGAAGCGGGTGCTGGGCTCTGGGACCCTCTGTGAACAAGTTGCGTTTGCTTACTTGGAAAGACTCTCTGCGGGTCCCACTGTGCTTCCTGCGTTAGAGAAGTACGGTGCCTCAGGCTGGTGGCCTCGGGCGGGCACGGGTATTGGGGGAGGCCAGCTCTGGTGAGGGAACCTGATGCTGTTGCCCTCATTGGAGGATCAGTCTTGTCCTGATGGTTACAGCCGGGGTCTGCAGAGGCAAGGGTGTCTGCATGGGGACTTGCGCAGCCAACCTGAGGGCCCAGGGTGCTGGACTGTGGAGTGGTCCTTCCCCTTCCTAAGTCAAGCCTGCACTGAGCTCCACCCACGAGGGTCCCTGGAGGTCTGTGCCTTCCGATGGAGGTCAAAGGTTGGCCTGTTGGACCCTAGCTGGGACGGGTTAAGGAGCTGATCCGCAGTGAGAGGCTGATCTTCAGTATGTCTCGGGGCAGCCCTGCTGGTGCACATGTGCGGCGTCAGGGGCTTCTCTGCCAGGTGCTGTGCTGGGGCCAGCCTTGTGGCTCCTGCCTGGTATGGCCGCAGCACAGCCAGGGCAGCTGGAGAGTGGTCATCCTCGGGCCCCGTGCGTCGCCTGCTGGCCCCAGGTTTGTTTGTGAGACTTATAGTCAGAGAACCTGAACCGCTCTTGGAAAGCAGTTTGTCCCTGTGCCTCCCTGCCTGGCTGCCTGGCCTGCCATCTCTGCATGGCAATGGATGCGGTCACAGCTGCCACTGTGCCCCGTACTCGCTGTTCCCTGTGTGGCCCTGGGACGTGGGTGGTCCTGCCTGGGCTCGGCCTGGCGTGGTGCTGGTGGGGCCCCTGGCCACAGGTGCTTCCCTGCCACACCCGTCCCTGATGCCTGAGGGTGGCGGTGGCCCATTGCGCTCCCAGCCTGGAGGCTTCCTCTCTGGAAGTGGTGAGAGCCTGTGGTGCCAGGGTGAGGGACTCTTGTTTGTTTGTTGAAGGTGAGTTTGGGGTCTGGACTCTGAGCCCTGGTCTGAGGGAGGAGGACCAAGCCGGACAGGCAGGGCAGCCAGCCATGTGGACAGCGCATGTGTGCTTATGTGCTTGGGGGGGCGGGGGTGCGCCTCCCAGGACACTGTGCCCACCCGTGCTGCTACCACACGCCCCTCGGACCAGCAGTAACCGATGAGGGATGTGTCCAGAGCCTGTGCCGCCAGCAGGCCTGGCCGTGGTGGAGGCTCTGTGTTGGCGGGGGCTGCAGGAGGGCCTGCTGTCTCCAGGCCCCTCGGCTGGGCCTGCCCTCCTGGGGAGGGGGCCTAGGGTGGGAGATGCCTGGGACCTCCACAGCTGCTCCCTCCCTGGACACTCGCGTGGACCTGGAGGGAGGAGGGGACCCGTGCCGGGTCTGCCCTGGCGCCTGCCTGGTTCTTGGGAGCTGTCGGCGGTATCCTTGCTCCGCCTCACCTGCTGCTCCCGGCTTCCCGGCGCTACAACCATGCTGCCCAAACCATTAAAAAAATTATACTCCCAAGTTGAATGATATGCAAATGTAGTCAATTAAGCGAGGGGATTTTAATTAGCAGTTTAAGTTCATGTGTGAAGTGCCTTGCCTTAATTACTTGACAGTTTTGTTGTAAATTTGCTAAGTTTTTTTTTGCAGAACTATCAAAACTGTGATTTTTTTTTTTTAACGTTCTTGTATGCAATAAGTGTCGCCCAGCTCGCCTGACCCTAGTGGATTTTGTCTCAATTTATAAAGCTCTTTAAACTGTGAAAACAAGGTAAACCCTGCGGGTTGCCTCCATGTGGCTCAGCGCTCTAAGCTGCGCTCTGTTTTCCGGAGCACCGGCTGGCAGTGGGGACCTGCTGCAGTGGCCTTGGGCTCCCGGGGTGGGGAGAGAACATGGAGAACCTTCTCCCAGGTGGGATCTGGGCAGCTGATGACAGCACCCGGGACACCGAGACCTGATGTGGAGTCAGGAAGGGCTTCAGCCTGGTTGGGCCTCAGCGTGTGAGTGATTGGAACCCAGGCACAGGGACCCCCACGACATGGGGCCTGTGTCCTGTCCCGTGGTCCTGACTCTTGCTCACAGCCACCCTCGGACAGCTGCTCTCTCTGCCTTGGGGGTTCACAGTTCAGTTAATGATTTCCAGGTTCCTTTCTCTGCCGTCTGAGAGCCTCCTCCTGATTTTCTTGAACCAGAGAGCAGTTTCCATGATGCTGGGGTGGGTGAGGCTCTGCCCGCCAGGTGCCTGCCCGACTGCTGGGCCCAGCCCCACCTGCCCCGCCTGGCTGTCCAGTGTGGACAGAGCGATTGGTACAAATTGCTCTTTCCTGTGGATCTAGAATGTGCTTCAATTTGCCTGTTACCTGTTATAGTTGTCTCCTGGGGGTCCTCTGTGGTTTTTAGTGCCCCGCCCACTTGATTACCTGATCGAGCTTGATGTCTCTAGTGTAGATAGGGTTTTTGTTTTCTCACTTAAACATTTTTACTTGAATTATGATTCCTTTGTTGACTTAACTGACTCTAAATAAAGGACTAGATCTGTTTTCTCTCAGGAGCGTGTCTGTAACGGCTTGTGTTCTGGTTTCCTCTGTGAGGCGCGGCCCCAGGACCAGCAGGACAGCCCACAACGTCGATGCTGTCCCGGGGTCCCACTCCCCTGAGGCTGTCCCGACCTTCTGGGACCTTGTCCAGGGAGGCCTGGGGAGGCCTAAGTGGTGGCTGGGAGGAATGGGGGAGGTCAGAGCCTCAATGGCGGCTGGGGTGGGACGGCATAGAGACCCTGCCTTTCCCAAGACACGTGGCTCTGCGATGAGCTGTGGAGGGGAGTTGCTGGCTCGGTAGGAGCAGGTCCTGCTGGTGGTGGCCTCGGGCATGGGGCTGTAGAGCTGGGCCCGTGGGCAGGGCTTCTCAGGGCCATTGGGGCCCATGGTGGAGAAAATCAAGTGGATTTTAAGGTGTAAAGTTTATTTAGCCCAAAGTCACTGTAGAGTATTAGAAAACCTGGGGATGTCAGAAGCGAAGTTCTTTCTCCTCCTCAATAGAACGACACAGTCGTAAATCCAGTGGGAGGACACCGTGGCCCTGGTGCCTCGGTGGCCCAGCCCTGTGCTGCTCCTCGCTGCAGACTGTGGCCGGTGGGTGGGGAGAGAAGTACAGCATCCTGTTTTTCATGTGTCAGGTAAAAGACAGGGGTAAAGGACAACCGTTTTACTGACACAGCTGTGTCACTGAAAACGTTTGTGGCCCAGGGTAGATGGAGCCCGGCTATGGCCTCTTCTTGCCCCTCTGGGGAGGGTGGCCCCTTCCCTTGGCCTCTGGCCTCTGAGCTTGACATGCGGCACAGGACGGCCCGGCCGAGGGGCGAGCAGGTGGGGCCCTGTTGCTGTTGGGCTCTTTGGCTGTGCCCAGACCCTGTGATGTTCTGGGTTAAACCTTGTTGGGGAACTGCCAGGCTGTCTCATGTGGGCTGCAGGGGAGGCGTTTGCAGAGGCTCCATGGTTGCCCAACACATGTGGCCTCTGCCGTTTCCCCCTTAAACTTCGAGGGACACAGACAGAAAACCAGGAAGCTGCAGGTCCTGACAGGTGAAGCCCTGTGGGGTCCTACCCTACTGTTCCCTCCCCAGGGGCACAGAGGACCCAGGGTCCCCCTTGGCAGGGAGCGCTTTTCTTGTACTGTCATTGTGAACGTGGGCTTAAATATGTCTGTGGACAGATAAAAACGCAGTTTCATATGGAAAATTCATACTTATGTCAAAGCAGAGAGACTGTGCACCCCACGTACCCAGTTCAACAGTTACTAGCATCTGGCTAATTTTGTTTTGTCTGACTCCTTCTGTTTTTGTGAGGGAACTGTAATTTTTGAAAGCAAATCCCAGGCATCATCTTATTTCATATTTAAGTGTTTCGATATCTATGTCTGACAGATACGGAATTTAAAGAATCTTAACCGTGATCCTCTTAATGTGCCAGCGAAGTTAATGAAAATTTCTTGACACCAGCCAGTGTTCAGTCCTTGCTGTCCCAGAGGGCTCTCCTGCTGTGCTTTTTGGGACCTAGGGACACCGCCTCGTGTGGTTGTTGGGTCTTCTGTGCTTGCGTGCGTATGTGTGGTGCGATTATGGCCTGCGGGAATCGTCCCAGGTGCTGGCAGAGACATTTCTTCCTGTCGAGAGGCACAGGGGCCGAGAGAGAGCAGGCCAGGGCCTGCTGGCCATGGAGCCGGTTCCTCCCCTTGTGGAGGGCCGGCCTTGGGACCATGTCGGATGGTCTGAGACCTGCTTCTATGGTGGGCCCTCAGCGCAGCCCCAGCAGCTGGGAGGCCTGGGTAAGGGGAAGTGGCGTGCTCTCGTAAACATGTGTGAACATCTTCCCACACGTGTGATCAGGAGGGCGGCTGGTGGTATGCTCATCGTAGGATCCTGAAATGGTGGAGAAAAGTGCAGAGTGACCCTGTGGTCTTGCCCTCACTGCAACCTTTGCCAGTGACGAAAGGTACTTTTTTCAATTGGGTTTTTCCACATGTACGCTATGTCTGCCTTTTTCAGTGAACAAGGGAGGTGTCACAGATATTTCTGTTATTAGGGTTACTGTAGAAATACTATTTTAACATCCTTTTAGAAAACAAGCTAAAAGCACGCAGTAACAACGTTCAGACAGTACAGAAGGGTATCAAAGGCAGACGTGAACACACGTGGGCGAAGCTGTTCTTGGTTTACCGCGGCGAAACATCCTGTTCTGTGCCTGCTCTTCTGCACTCAGCATCTTTGGGATGTCAGTGCCGCTGGGTGCTGTCGGCCAGCCTCCTGGTCTTGCAGAGTATTTGGTAGTATTGAGGGCTCTGTAGTTTATTTACGTCGAGGGCATGTGCCATTTTTTGTTATTGCAAGAGATGCTTCGGGGCTCGTCTTACTACAGATGCATCACAGAAGCACCATCTTGACAAGCACGCAGCAGCACAGAGTGACTTGGCTGCTCCCCTCAGGCACGGTGCGCCCTGCCCTCTGGCCATGCGAGCACCCGCCCACCGCGTCTGCCCTGCCCTGGGGGGCCGTCGGGTAGCCGCTGTGCTGTCCCAGAAGCCCGTTTCAGCAGGGCTCATCCACAGCGGCAATCTTGCTGGGCGCCCTTGTGCTCCTGCTGACTGGCTGTCCCCATTCTCGACCTCGGGACTGGAGAGCAGGTGCTATTGGGCATATCTTGGCCCACACGGCCACAAGAGCTGCACATGTGTCTGGAGCACGGGCCTTGGAATGAAACGGCTGGGTCGGAGGGTAGTTGATGGTGTCAGCCTGTCCTGCAAAGCGTCCCGCCTTCCCTGCCTGTTGGTCTTATAGATTGTAAATGCGGCGGCCGCGTTTAGCGCTAGGTGTGTGCGGTAAGTTTCTGGGGGGTGTGTGGGGGGGTCGGTGGGCGTGCGCACCAGCCGGCCTACTTGTTGCCCTTTTATTTGCCGATCCGTGTGCGCACGTGCACACACCGTATATATCCGCATGTCTCCTGCAACCTGAATCAAGTGGGGTAATCATGTTTGTGCTTAGGTCTTCGTGCACATTTCTGGTCATTTTCTTAGTAGCCTCTGAGACCCCAGAAGGTAGGGATTTTCTGAGGGCTGCTGACTACACCTAGGCAGAACCTTCTCTCAACAGCGTGCCCGTCTCCGCGCCCATGGAATTAAGCTGCGCATTTTCCCACCTGCTCACAGCCTTAAGACACTGCCGCATAGAGTATCTTTGTTCATTTGAAAGGTGAAAAATCTCATTGTTTAATGTGTATTTCTTTGCTTTCTAGTGAGGTTGGCCATTTTGTTATTTTTAGTATTTTTTCTGTAATTTGCCTTGTGCATATTATTTTTTTTTATTGTGGCACAATAGACATAAAATTTAGCATTAACTGTACCGTTGGGTAGGTGTTAAGGACATTTACGTTCTTTTTTTTTTGAGACGGAGTCCCATTCCCACCCAGGCTGGAGTGCAGGATGTCATCATGGCTCACAGCAGCCTCAGACTCCTGGGCTCAGACGATCCTGCCTCAGCCTCCTGAGAAGCTGGGACTACAGGTGCCAGCACCACGCCTGGCTAATTTTTCTATTTTTTATAGGGATGGGGTCTCGCTGTGTTGCCCAGGTTGATCTCCAACTCCTGGCCTCAGGCGATCCTCCTGCCTTGGCCTCCCAAAGTGCTGGGATTACAGGCATGAGCCACCACGCCTGGCCCAATTCGTGTTCCTGTGCGGACATCACCACCGCCAATTCCATCTCTGGAACTTGATCATCCCCAGCTGAACCTCTGTCCCTGTTAAACACTGACTCCCCATCCCCCATTTCCCCCCAGCCCCTGGCACCACCGTTCTGCTGTCTGTCTCCGAATCTGGCTGCTCTAGGAACCTCATACTCATAAGTATGTTTATGAGTGGAATCAGACATTACTTGTTCTTTTTGTGACTAGGGTAATTTCACTTAGCACAACGTCCTCAGAGCTCACCCGTATGGTAGCAGGTGTCAGGATTTCCTTCCTTTTTGAGACTGACATTCCGTTGTATGGATGGGCTGCATTTTGTCTGTTTCTCTGTCCACGGACACTCGGGCTGCTTACACCCTTTGGCTGTTGTGGATGCTGCTGCCGTGAGCGTGGTGTGCAGGCTGCCCTCAGGCGCTCTTTCGGTTCTGGGCACAGACGTGGGAGTGGACTTGCTGGGTCACGGGTAGTTCTGCCCTGTCCTTTTCCCCTGTGGCTGAAACATTGTATGTTCCCACCAGCAGTGCTGCCAGGGTGCCAGTTTTGCCACGTTCTTGCCAACACTTGTTATTTTCTGGTTTTTGATGGTAGCCGTCCGAATGGGTGTGAGGTGGTGTCTCACCGTGGTTTTGATTTGCATTTCCCTGATGATTAGGGATGGTGAGCGAGTGTGTTGGTCATTGCCGTGTTGTCCTCGGACAAACGTCTGTTTCAGTCCTTTGCCCATTTTGAATTGGGTGTTGGTTTTTTGGTTCAGACGTGTTTATTTGTCTATGCTGGTTGAGAATCCTTTTCCATTTTGTGTAAACTTCCATCTCCTGTCCAGTCTACTGTGTGTGCCGTGGTTTAATTGTCCTTCTTGCAAGAGGGCTGCCCTCGGCTCTCTGCCATGGCGTCGGGAGGCAGGAGCATCCCAGTGCTGGGCTCCTGTTTGTAAGAGGAGACCCCTGTGTGTGCCTCGGTGCCTGGGGCTGTATCCCCACCCCCAGCTGGGCAGGGGCTATGTCTGGGACTATGGCACTCAAAGGAGAGGCTCCTGCCAGATGCACAGGTGACAGCCACTTGCTAGGGCGAAGGACTGTGAGCCCCATTGGGGGATCGGAGTCTCCGACTGGGGGAGCGCAGCAGGCAGCCTGCTGTTCTGTTACGGAGCACCTACTCTGTGCCTGGCCTGTGGCAGCCATGAAAGAGAACACTGTGGCCCCAGGGGCTAGTCTGGTGGGCTGGGGAGCTCACCTCACCCATCGCACCCAGGGCTGCCCCTGCCTCGTGGGGAGGCGCAGCGGGCGAGGGCAGGGCCTGGACGGATGGCAGGCCTCAGCCCGGGGCCAGGGAAGGGCAGGGACACAAGACGTTTTCAGTCTCCCGGGGCGGTTCCGTGAGCTGGTGCGCACCTACCTTCTCACTCCTAATTCTCTGTCCTGCCAGATTCTGGAGAAAGTTCATTTAAAAAAATGGCTTCACTGAAAACACAAAGGCCTACATTCCTGCCTTTTTAATCTCTTCGCCAAATGTGGTGGTGTGGTAGACCCAGAGCAAGGTGCTGTTTTCCTGGTAGTCCTTGGAGTATCTTCCTAGGGTTGGGGTGCAGCTGCCAGGCAGGAGGGGACACCCCCTTGCCCTGGCTGCTTGGGGTGGGGACAACCTGCGGCTTGATCTTGGCTTTTCCCACAGTCAGGAGGACAGGGCCCCTAGGGGCTGATCCTCTTTTAGGATCAGGACTTGTTCTTCCTCCTTCCTGGGGCTCCGAAGGTGCCCTCAGGGAGCGCACAGCTGACCCGTGGCTGGAGTCCAGTCTGGCTTTTGGAGAGAGTGACCGGGAGCCCTGCCCATCACTGCTGGCCACCCGCTTTGGCATCCTCCCTTCTGCCTGTTTGCCACATTTGTCGAGGCTGGGATTGCTGTTGGGTGCAGCTTGCCTGCCTCTTTTGGGAGGGCTCCTAGGTCGGGCCAGTTCTCAGCCCTGTGTTGGACTAGCTTGGCTCTGCTGGTTCTAGCGCCTTGCTGAGAGGCTATGGTCAGCGTGTGCGAGTGACCATGGGTGCTTGTGGGGACCTTGCGTGGAGGAGCCGCATCCCTTCCCCGGAGCCCAATAGGCCTGGCCAACTGCCCCTCTGGGAGACGAGACTGAGAGGTTCCTGTGGTGGCCCCCGGGCTCCTGGGGCCTGGATGGCACCTCGGCCAGGATGGGCGGTGCCCATGCTGCCCACATCCCTGTCCCCAGGGTTGCACTGACTGACCTGGTGACTCAGCCCCTCAGGCGGCCATTTCCATTACTTGCTTTCCAAAGGCCCCATCTTGGCCTCCTGCGTCAGGAGCAGGCTCGGGCCCTGGGGCAGGTTCCTGGCCGGGTGACCCGCTCTGGTCTTTTGTCCAGCTTTGTTTTCACTGTTGAATATTAATGAGGGGGGCTGGGGCCTGAGCGCAGCGCCACAGGGTGGCTCTTTAAAGAAGGGACCTCGCTTTTTGTTTTGCAAATACTGCTGGGGTCCCAAGCTCGTGGGTGGGGGTGACGCCACTGGTTAGATTCAAAAGGGAGGCCTGGCTGGCGGAGCCTGGGCAGGCAGCCTTTGACCCCAGGCTGAGGGCGGCTCTTTGTTTTGGGGTATAAAGTAAGAAAGAGGGGGACAGTCCTCCAGCCGGGCGCTTGCTTCACCTGCTGCGGTTTCCCCTGCCCACGAGTGAAGTGAATATCGCCATAACTGGATTTGGGTTTTAATCTATCCTTTTTCCTTCTCCCATGTCCTCTGCAAATAGTAGTCAGTGTAATTTTTTATTTCTCGTCAGGTAGAAGTTTCTAGGAGTTTAGAGGCAGCACTGCTGAGGCATGGACTGTTAAAACCTGGAGGCTGGGCCTGAATCCTGGCTTGGCTACGTCCTCACTCTGTGACCTTGGGTCATGTCACTTCTCAGGGCCTCAGTTTCCCCTCAGTCCCTCTCCTTTTTGGCCGAGGCAGTCTCAGGAGCCAGGCCCAGCTGATGGGCTGCCTCTGGGCTCTGGCACGGTGAACATGCCCGCAAGTGCTGTCACAAACACTGTGGGTGTGCCAGCCAGCAGCAGATTTGGGTGTGAGCTGCAGGTTCTTGGTGCTGCCAGACGCTGCCCCCCGCCGTGGTCTGCTGTGAGGTGAGGCTGATTCCCTCAGGCAGTGTTCTTGGTGGAATGTGCAGGGCGCATCCCCCTGGGCCTCCGGGCTGAGGCCCACTGTGGTGGGGTCCACACGGCCCTGGCCTTGCTCCTCAAGATAGTGGGGGCTGTCATTGTCCTGGAATCCCTGGGGACGCAGGCCGAGAACATCTTGCGGCTGCGGGGCCGGCGTGCAGGCTGGGCGTGCCTGGCGGTGCTGGCACCAGCACATGTGTCAAGTTCAACCTCCGATGCTGCCCAGGGCTCCAGTTCAGCGCGAGGCCAATGGGATGTTTTCAACTGTCATGGCTTTCTGTGATTCTTCAGGCAGTGACTAGGCACGTGGCCCAACAGGGACTGGTTCTTCACTTACAGCCCAATCTGAGGAGCCGAAACTGACCCCAGGACGATTCTTACTGGGAAAAGAGATTTCTCAGGAAATGGGACCAAGGCAGTGTGTGGGGACCAGCTTAGCGATGCGTGCCCCTCCCTGTGCTGCTGGGCTGGAAGCTCGGAGGGGAGAAGCACCGCCAGGAAGGGGAAGGGCTCATGGCACCAACTTTGCAGATGGGCTCCCGGGCTGCGGCCTCCTCCTGCTGCCTAGTTGTCCTGGTCACAGGTCCCTTAGATATGTCATTTGTTGTACAAGGTAGTTGAACAGGAATTTGAGATGTTTTTGTAGCTATAGTTTGTTACAGTTGAGAAGATTTGGAGCTTTTGGAAGGATAGGCCTGTGTGCGAGCTGCTGCCTTTCCTTGCTGCGGGACTGCTATCTTGAGACGTCTTCATGCCCACAGTGAAGTTGCAAGGATGCCGTGGCGGGTCCCTGTCCCTGAGACCAGCTGCTGTTCTTGCTCTGCCAAGGTGGCCTGCTCTGCACATGATTGCTTTTGCCATTTTTTTGCTGGTCATTTGAGAACGTGCTTCAGTCAGTGAGGTCGTCCCCCGAAGTGCTTCAGTGTGAATTTCCTAAAAACGTGGGATGTGGTGTGTGACCCCAGCATAGTGGCCAAGTCCAGGAAGCCAACCCCCGCCCCCATCCCCACCTACTGCATCCTTTTTGGGGCTTTGCCTCTGCCCAGGACCCGCCCCATGGTCAGCCACCTTCTCCCCTGAGCCTGTTCCACCTGGGCAGCCCCTCGGGACGCTGTGCATGGGAAGGTCTGTGGTGCTGCCTGGTGGCTGGGTCGGAGGCCGGGTAGTGCTCAGGGCAGGAGCCCGCAGCCTGGCCAGGCAGCCTCAGGACAGCCTCCCTCAGTCGTTAATAAGTAATCTGTGGGGAGACTTTAGACTTGGTACATCCCTGTCCCCATGAACCTTCTCCCAGTGCGTCAGGGTCCCTTGGGAGTGTGCCCGACACAGTGACAGTGATCGTCACTGCCTGCTGCCATCCGTTCAGTAGCACTGTGGACTGTGTTTTTAAAGAATCACTGTTCCAGTCCATTCTTGCTGCTGTTGTGATGCCAATTGCCCTGCGTTGGAGTACGCGCTGACTTCGGTCCCTGCTGACGTGAGAGCAGGCAAGGCACTGCCCAGCACCTGGCCACCTGCATGGCTTGTGGCCACGTCATGTGGCTTGTTGACTCCTAACCGGATTATCCAGTGGCTGGGACTCAGTTGGTGGCTCAGCCCAAACTTGCAAATGGTCCTCCTCCCATAGGGGCCTTGGCTGCTGGGTCCTGCCTCCTCGGGGCAGCCGTTCTTGGGGGCTGGTGCCAGGCAGTGGGGGGAACTGGTTGAATGTTACTGGCGGAGCTGAGTTTACCTGACACATTCGCCAGTCTCAGCCACAGAGTTGCGTTTTGCACAAGGTGGCTTTCTTTGGAAAAATGAGCGGTAAAGTGTTTTTCTCCATGTGAATGTTGGCCATTTCCCTGAGTCTGGTTGTCACCGGTCATTGTAAAAGCCACATGGCGTCCTCCCTCCTGTGCCTTGGCTCTGAGCACAGCATGGCTGAGCTGTGGTGTATCTTGGCCATGTCTGGAGGCCTCCCCAGCTGTTGCGCCCAGTTGACATTTCACTGTCCCTGACAGTGGCTGTGCCCAGACACGCCAGGGCATGTGGGACTCACGCTCATCTCCCCCGTGCTTTGCACACTTGCAAGGGGCCCCGTGGTACCCCCAGGTCTGCACAGGCTCACCTGGGTGGGTGGTACCAGGAAGGAAGAGGAGCTCAGAGTGTGTGGGGACACCTTAAGACACTGAGGATTGAAAATTGTCCTTTTTTTTTCCCCCAGTTTTAAAACAAACCTTATCCTACCTTAAATGTTCAAAAGTCTTTTAAGGTAAAGGAAAGGTTGATTTGGTTTTAGTTGCTCTGAGAAAGTTCTGAGTGGAATGCTGTTGTCTTAGACAAGGGCTTGTCCTTGTCACAGCCTGATGGAGGATATTTTGGGCCCCGTGGGGACAGCTTGGGGGGCTGACCCAGGTGCCAGAGGTCCTCATGCCGGGTGAAACAGCCTGGGCCCTTGGTCCCATCTGGCCCTACCTGCAGGGTTCCTCTGCGTCAGGGTGTTTTCTGCCTGCTGCAGCTTTTGTCTGTTTGAGCTGCTGATAGCAGAGTGATACTGTGGCACTTAGCAAAAAGTCCAGGGCTCTGCGATCGGTGCCTGAAGAAAAGATGGAGCTTGGGGGAAAGGAGCAGCCGCGACACGGAGGACCAGGCCTGGGTGCCTGCAGCTGCTCCCAAGCTCAGGGTGTGGGCTCCTCCCCCAGGGCCAGCGCCAGGCTGGTGCTCAGCTCTTCCAGAATAGCCTTCTGGAGGTTCCAAGTTTACCAGTAGCAGATTGGAAATACTGAACATTCCAAGAAGAAAGTGAAGGTTGCTGAATTGGAATGAATGTTTCATGCTGCGATTTGACTAAATTTGTTTTAGCTCCCCTGTAAATACAGCATACCACCCACAGCACAGCCTCAGCTGCTCTGAGCCCAGAACACCCAGTGTGGGCTGACGCCACCGTCTCACACCCACTGCCACGCTTAGCAGAGGTGGCCTTGTGGGGGTAAAAGCCAGGAAGTTATCCTTCAAGTCATCCTTAGAGTGGGCTTCCTGAAAAGCAATCTTTTTATTGTCATTTTGATGTATCTTTTTGTTTACACCCCAAAGAGAAGCACAAACCTGTCGCCAGACAGACACTTTGAGGAAATGGGCTATGTAGGACGTGTCGATCGTGCTCTCTCAGACCCTCCCTGCACACTCCCCACGTCCCAGAAGGCCCCTGGCCTCCATCTGGGGGCTTCAGTTTGCTCCAAGGACATTTTCCCAACGTGTGTACATTTGTTAACGAATTAGCCACACACTCCCCAGTGCTAACAGAAGTAGTGTGAAGCAGAGGGAAAAATGGACCGTTTTAGAGGATGAGGAGACAGGAATTGGCTGATGCTTTCTGGCGGGTGCTGTGTGCTGGCTATGGTGTCCCTGCCTGCCGCTATCTGCAGAGGCCCTGGGAGGTGAGGCCACAGGTGCCTGAACCTGGCATGCGGCCTGCCCTCAGGTGCACGCTGTGCACCACATACCGGAGTGGATGTCACCCAAGTGATTCTGAACTTGCCCCAGGGAGCCCACGGTGATGGGACATGTGGAGTTGTGTTGTCAACAGAGGCCTTGCTGGGGGTTCAGTTCTGGTGGGCTGCGTACATCTCGGTCTGGAATGCTGTCCACAGGGCGCTTTATTGCTGGAGGTTCTGCGTTCTGGACACTTGTCCCATATGAGAAACAGTGCTGAGACACGGGGCGTAGCGCCTTCCAGTGGGCACCCTACTCAACTCTGGCGTTTGCTTTGGGCGAGGAACTGTTCCCAGGCTGCGGGTAGCCATTTCACAGCGGGAGGTGGGCCAGGGCTCCTGGCTCCGTCCAGGAACCCGGCCTTGTGCGTGCAGGAGGCATTCTCAGCATTGTCTGGGCTGTGGAGTGTTCGCGCGTCCTCACAGGCACTCTGCTGTCCTGAGCAGCACCTCGTGGTTGTTGGTCAGACTTCATTATTCCAGATGCTCCAGGTGGATTCACCGTGATGATGAGGTGGGCCGCTCCTCTGAGGGGTTTGACCCCGTGGGAGTGGCTTATTCACCTTGACATGTTGGCTCTGTGGAGTCTGGAAGGTCTGTTAGAGGAGGCCTGGCCTGGCTGGACGGACCTACTTGGTGCTGGCCCGGCCTGGTCCCCAAGCCTGGGTGCTCATGGCAGGGGCAGGAGGCCTGGTTCTGCCCTCCCCCTTGTGGGTCTCTGTGTCCTGGGGTGCTTGGGGTGTCCCTGTCCCTCGCAGCCCTGTGGTGACACTGCCTTGTCCTAAGAATCACCAAATTGTGAAGGCTGAGATCCTATTTAGATGCTTATTTGGCTGCTTTTCCTTCTAATTTACTCGATTTCAGTCTGGACATGGTGAAAATTTGGCCCACCATTGCTTGTGCGCAGTGACAGGCACCTTCCCTGCCTGGTGCTGCACTTGGACTCGTGGTTACTGCCGCCGCTGGCGATGGGGAAAGTGGGCTGGGAGGTGGGAGCTGGGTTGGAATCTTCTTTTTGTTCCCGAAGTCATCACAGCCTTGGTGGGACTGTGGTCGCTATTTGGGTGTGACTTGGGCTTTTGCCAGTAGGACAGCACAGGCCTCCGGCACGTGCCCCTGGAGCCTGTGGTCCTTTGCTGTGCCCCTGTGGGGCTCCGCCGTCTGGTGGAGACAGCCAAGACGGCACTTCTTTCCTCCAGACGCCTGTGCTCTGCAATTGGGCAGCTTTGGCATTGCCTTTCAGTCGTGTGGCACTTGGTGTGGACCAGCCCCCGGGCCCTGCAAGCCCAGGTGACTTCTCCCTGTTTGGTGTTAGTCATCCCCCGGTGTGGGCTGTCTTTTCATCCTCTGTTGTTAGTTAAGGGGCCCGTGGACATGGTCTGTAGTCAGAGTATCAAAAGTCAGATGACAACAGCTGGCCTCCCTCTCCGCCCTCTGCCGCTGGCTGTAGGCGGGCACTTTCCACTCTCGTGCGTGCTTTGTTGGTCCCATATATCTGAGTGACAGGCACTTTGTCCCTTGACCCTGGGCCCAGCTGTTTAGTCCTCCTAACAGGGGGTCTGTTCTCACCACCTGCCCCAGGTGTGCTGACACTACTGCACCTTAGGGTTTTGATAAATCTGTCCTCAGGGCCGATTTTTATGACTGAGGGTGTCTTCTGACCTCATTTCCTGCCTTATCACTCTGTCCTGACCTCATTTCCTGTGTAGACCTCTCTGTGTCCTGACTTCATTTCCTGTCTGATCACTCCATCCTGACCTCATTTCCTGTCTGGACCTCTCTGTGTCCTGACCTCATTTCCTGTCTGATCACTCCATCCTGACCTCATTTCCTGTCTGGACCTCTCTGTGTCCTGACTTCATTTCCTGTCAGATCACTCTGTCCTGACCTCATTTCCTGTCTGGGCCACTCTGTGTCCTGACTTCATTTCCTGTCAGATCACTCTGTCCTGACCTCATTTCCTTTCTGGGCCACTCTGTGTCCTGACCTCATTTCCTGTCAGATCACTTTGTCCTGGCCTCATTTCCTGTCAGGGCCACTCTGTGTCCTGACCTCATTTCCTGTCTGGACCACTCTGTCCTGGCCTCATTTCCTGTCAGATCACTCTATCCTGATGTCATTTCCTGTCCGGGCCACTCTGTATCCTGACCTCATTTCCTGTCTGGACCTCTCTGTGTCCTGGCTCATTTCCTGTCAGATCACTCTGTCCTGACCTCATTTCCTGTCTGGACCTCTCTGTGTCCTGGCCTCATTTCCTGTCAGGGCCACGCTGTGTCCTGGCCTCATTTCCTGTCTGGACCTCTCTGTGTCCTGGCCTCATTTCCTGTCAGATCACTCTGTCCTGGCCTCATTTCCTGTCAGATCACTCTGTCCTGGCCTCATTTCCTGTCAGGGCCACTCTGTGTCCTGACCTCATTTCCTGTCAGATCACTCTGTCCTGACCTCATTTCCTGTCTGGACCTCTCTGTGTCCTGGCCTCATTTCCTGTCAGGGCCACGCTGTGTCCTGTCCTCATTTCCTGTCTGGACCTCTCTGTGTCCTGGCCTCATTTCCTGTCAGATCACTCTGTCCTGGTCTCATTTCCTGTCTGGACCTCTCTTGTGTCCTGGCCTCATTTCCTGTCAGGGCCACGCTGTGTCCTGGCCTCATTTCCTGTCAGATCACTCTGTCCTGGCCTCATTTCCTGTCAGGGACACGCTGTCCTGACCTCATTTCCTGTCTGGACTACTCTGTCCTTACCTCATTTCCTGTCAGATCACTCCGTCCTGACCTCATTTCCTGCCTAGACCTCGCTGTGTCCTGACCTCATTTCCTGTCAGATCACTCTGCTGACCTCATTTCCTGTCTGGACCACTGTGTGTCCTGACCTCATTTCCTGTCAGATCTCTCTACTGACCTCGTTTCCTGTCCGGACCACTCTTGTGTCCTGTCCTCATTTCCTGTTTGTGCCACTTGCCGCCCTGTGGCTGTGTCTCTGGCCCTATTTCTTGTGCTCTCCCTGTTCTGCGGTTAGGCTTGTCTCCTTCTCGTCTTCTGCTCCCCGTGCTCGCTTTTCTCAGCATCCCTGGCTGTCCGTTCTGGCTCCAGCCTCCCCTGCCTTGTGGCACAGGCCTCTGGTCCAGGGCCTCTAGGCTGGCTGGTGCCCCGCCTCCTGCCGGCCTCTGTGCCTGGGGCTTTCTTTGCCCTGGGTGTCTCTGTGCCTCTTCCTGGTGTGGGGGCCTAGGGGGTCCCCCTTCTGGGTCCATTGCCTTATCTGGGTGACTGCAGTGTGCTATGCGGACAGGTGCTTGGGGTGTCACATGGCAAAATGGGTAATTTTCGGCCGTGCGTTTGTTGGGCCGGGAGCAGGATGCTCTGTCGACTTTCCTCTCAGCGTTTTGCTTCCACTGTCCCTGTGGTGAAGTCCTGCGCCATCGGACTCGGGCCCATGCACGTGACCTGCCTGTCTCGTTGGGAACTTTTGGAAGCTTCTCTTGGACCTCAAATGTGGCCATGATGTGCTGCGAGGTGAGTCCTTTTTGGTCCTGCGCTGGGTACCCATTGGGCCCTCGTTATCCAGAGGCTCTCTGCCATTTTCAGGATGACACTAGTGACATTTCCTTGTGCTTCATTCCATTCCTCCTCTTTCCTTCGGGGGTCCTTATGGTTGGACATCAGTCTTCTTGGGTGGCAGGTCCTCCTGTTGCTGTAGCCCCGCTTCCTCCACATCCTGGGTGTTACCTCCTGGAGATTTCCTCCGCTTTATCAGCTTGTACTTTCTTTTTAGCTGACTGCTTTTAGTTTCTATGATTTCTTTTTCCTTTCTAAAATGTCCTTTTTGCTTCTTTTGTAAAAGCTTCCACCTGTTCTGGTTTGTGGACGCCATATCTTGTCTCCTATTGCTGCAGACATGTTTTTTTTGACAGTTTCTCTATTGGTTTCCTCTGAATTCCTTTCTGTGGTTGGTTTTGGGTCTCAGCTTTAAAGGGGTAGCTTCCCCCATGTTGGCAATTCTGGAGCGTCTGGCACGTCAGGGTGGGGCTGCAGGTCAGTGACAGGGAGCAGCGGGCACCTGGGAGCCGAGCTGACAGTCGGCTCCCTTGAAACTTCCTCTTCGATGGTAGCGGGCGTCATCGTGCCCTGAGGTCTGACTGCCGCCCTCTGCGCGTGCATGCTCGAGCGTGACACGGCTCCTCCCTCACTGGAGAGCAGGGCTGTGGGCCACTTTGGAGAGAATGGGTTTTTGCTCTTCTGTGTTGAAGCTGGTTTCACTCCTCACGAAGCCTTTGATTATTATATCTGCTTGACAAGTTTCTCTAGAATTGCAGAAGTTTTTAGGTAAATGTTGACATTTTAAGCATCGAGCAAGGAAGAGCATGAAGAGCTACTTTAAAAAGGAAAATACAGTAATGCTGATTCTTTTACTTTTTTTTTTTTTTTTTTTTTTGAGACAGAGTCTTGCCCTGTCAGCCTGGGTAGAGTGCAGTGGCCTCACCATAGCTCACTGCAGCCTCAAACTCCTGGGCTCAAGCGACCCTTCTGCCTCAGCCTCCCGAGTAGCTGGGACTACAGACGTGCACTACTGTGCCCGGTTAATTTTTGCATTTTTGGTGGAGACGGGGTCTCTCACTCAGGCTGGTCTTGAACTCCTGGGCTCAAGCGATGCTCCCACCTCAGCCTCCCAGAGTGTGGGATTGCAGGCGTGAGCCACTGTGCCTGGCCTCCTTTTGGCTTTAACCGCAAGTAACCCTCGGATAACTAGGATTTGTTGTCTTGTGGTGTGCATGCACACGTGTTTGTGCGTGTATGTGCAGGATTCATGGACCTCGGGCCGCGATGTTCAGTGTCTGGCATAGCACAGTCGTGGTTGGCATGTGGAGGAACAGCTCAGATACTCCAATCCCAAGATTCTGAGGTTTAATTGTCCCCAAAGGGTGATTCAGTGGTAAATTTTGTTGAATGTGATGCGGAGTCAAGGACGGATGTACGCGGAGGCGTTTTAGAACTGTTTTTTCAAAAGGGTTGAAACTCGTCAGTCAAGAAATGAAAAGAACCAACACTAGCCGTTCAGTGTCAGATTTATCAGGAAGGGTCTCGTTTTCCTTTCTCTTTTTTCTCCCTGGCCCTGCCCTCACGACTGTCTTTGATCAGCAGACTTAGGTTTTATCCGAGACTACGCAGGGCTCTGCCTGGGAGTGTGGTCTGTGGCCTTTCAGCTGTTGGGCATTTGCCTGGAGTTTGTCCCCGTAAACTGGATCAGTTCGTCAGTCCGCGATTTTCTAGAGCCGCAGCGGGGCAGGCGCAAGCTTTGGAATCACGGGGGTCATGGTGTGGCTTCTTCCATGACATGTCTCTAGTCCCCACCGCCAGAGTTTTGGAGCCACGTGTGTTTCTACCAGGTTCCAGGTGACACGGCTGTTGCTGTTCCTGGAACCACTTGGCCAACTACAGCCCCCACCCGAGTTTGTAAATAAAGTTTTACTGGCACACGCCACACCTATGCCGGCCCGCGTGGTCTGTGCCTGCTTTTGTGCTGCAACAGCAGAGTTGAATAGTTGTGAGACCGCATGGCCCACAAAGCCCAAAATATTTATGATTTTGCCCTTTTGCAGAGAAAAGCTTACATATTTTTGATCTAGAGAAAGAAATAATGGTAATGTAGTGCAGCACTATTTTTGTGAAATTTTTTGGGATGGAAAAGGATATGTTTGGGGTCAACCACAGAAGAAATGGTGGCTTCAGGCTGCTAACTTACGTTTGTCTTGACCTGTGGAGTTGCTTAAAGCTACAGAACAAATCCTAGAATATAAAGGGTGTAGTTGAGATAATTGCTGTATAGTTATTTTTTAAAACAGCCTTTTTGGGGGTATAATTAACATACAATAAACTGTGCACTTATACAGTTTGATAACTTTCGATGTACGTACACATGGGTAAAATGCCACTACTGGGGAGATAATGAACCTGTCACCTAGAAGTTTTATCCTGCCCACCCCACCCCCTCGTCAGGCAGCCGCCAGGGTGCTTCCGGCACTTGAGGTCAGTTGGCCTTCCCTAGAGCTTTACATAAAGGAAATCATGTATCTTCTTTTTAGGGGGTCCGATTTCTTTCTCACTGTAATTATTTTGAGACTCTCGCAGTTGCGTGTATCACGGTTCATTCTTTTTCACTGGCGGGTAGCATTCTGTTGTGTGGCTGTCACAGTTTATTTATCCGTTTACCTGTTGGAACACTGGGGTTGTTTCCAGCTCTCAACTATTACAAATAAAGTGACTTTGAAATTTCCATACAAATTTTTGTAGGAACATACAAGTTTTATTCCCTTGAATAGATGCCTAGATGTAGAGTGGCTGGATCATATATTTGTGTTTATGTTTAACTTTTTTACAAACTGCCAAACCGTCTTCCAAAGTGGCTGTGCCATGCAGCGTTCCTTCCAGCACTGGAGGGAAGCTCCGGCTCTTCCACATCCACCAGCACTTGTTGTGGTCAGGCCTTGTAATTTTATTAGATTGAGACAGAGTCTCACTGCATCGCCCAGGCTAGAGTGCAGTGGCATCATCATAGCTCACTGCAGCCTCAAACTCCTGGGCTCGAGTGATCCTCCCGCCTCAGCCTCCGCCATGCCTGGCTAGTTTTTCTATTTTTTTGTAGAGATGGGATCTAGCTATGTTGCTCAGGCCCTCCTGGAACTCCTATCCTCCAGGGGCGATCCTCCCAAAGTGCTGGGATTACAAGCACCAGCCACCTGCCGCCAAGCTGTGTAAGTTTAGTCATTCTATAGGTGCGAAGTGGCATTTCATTGTGGTTTAAATTTGACTTTCCCTAATGGCTGAGGCTCTCGAGTATCTCCTCGTGTGTGTGTGTGTGTGTGTGTGTGTGTCTGTGTGTGCGTGTACACATTGTCTTTGGTGAAGTGTCTGTTTTAATTTTTGCCCATAATTTTAAATTGGGTGGTTATCATTGAGTTTCCACAGTTCTTTGTATGTTCTGGATGCAAGTCCCTTTCGTACTTAGGCTTTCCAAAGACCTTCTTCCTGTTTGCCGCTTTCTTTTTTGTTCACTGTGTCTTTTGAAGAGTGGAATAAACGTTTTCACCTAGTGCACTTTCCAGTTTGTTCTCTTGGGTTGTACTTTGGTTTCCCTGTGGAGAAATCCTTCCTTAACTCAAGGTCACAAAGGTTATCTCCTGTTTTCTTCTAGAAATGCTATAGCTTTAAGTTTTATTTTGTTTTATTTTTAGAGACAGGATCTCTGTTTGTTGCCATGGTTGGAGTGCAGTGATAGGACCATAGCTCACTACAGCCTTAAACTCCTGGCCGCAAGTGATCTTCCTGTCTCTCGAGTAGCTGGGACTACAGATATGTGCCACCATGCCTGGCTAAAAAAATTTTTTTTTTTTTAATTTTTTTGTGGAGGCAGGGTCTCACTGTGTTGACCAGGCTGGTCTCAAACTCCTGGGCGCAAGTGATCCTCCCGCCTCAGCCTCCTGAGTAGATGGGGCTATGGGCGTGAGCCACCGCGCCTGGCCAGCTCTTCATTTATTTGGGTTTTTAATTTCTTCCAGCAATATTTCGCCATTTTCAGTACACGGGTCTTTTACATCTTTTGTCAGATTTACTGATTCATCTCTTAAGTTTTTCTATTTATTTTTTTTGTTATTGTAAATAGTATTGTTTTCTAAAATTCAGTTCCTGATTATAAGTTGCTAGTATGATTAATTTTTGTATATTGGTCTTGTAGCCTGCAGCCTTGCCAAACTCACTTGTTAGTTCTAGTAGCTTTTTTGTAGTTTCCGTCGGATTTTCTACATAGGTGATCACGTCATCTGCAAATAAAGCCAGTTCTGCTGCTTCCTTTCTGTCTGGGTGCCATTTATTTGTCCTGCCCAATGGCACAGCTGGAGTACCTGTGGCTTGAGGAGAGGGCCATCCTCATTCCTGTTCTCAGAAGGAGCGCATGCAGTCTTCAGCGCTGAGCCTGAGGTTGTGCGTGGTTTTTTGTTGATACCTTTTATTAGACTGAGGAAATCCTTGGAATTCTATTCCTAGTTTACTTTTATCAGATTCCTTTTCTGCATTTTTTGAGATATTAGCGTGGTGAATATCTTTCTGTTCTGGTTGGTTAATACGGTAAATTATTGACTGATTTTGGGATGCTAAAGCAATCTTTTGTTCCTGGGATAAAACCCCTTTAGTCATGATGTATTATTATTTTTGAATACTGTTGAATTTTATTTGCTAAAATTTTGTTTAGAATTTTTGCATTTATATTCATGGGGGACACTCATTGGTTTGTAGGGTTTTTTCCTTCTCTCCTTGTAACGTTTTTGGTTTTGGTATCAGAGTAGTGCTGGAGTCGTAGAATGATTTTGGATATATTCCTTCTTAAATTTTCTTAAAGGATTTTTATTTCTTTTTGGTTTTTTTTTTTTTTTTTTTTTGAGACAGAGTCTGGCTCTGTTGCTCTGGCTAGAGTGCCGTGGCATCAGCCTAGCTCACAGCAACCTCAAACTCCTGGGCTCAAGCCATCCTCCTGCCTCAGCCTCCCGAGTAGCTGGGACTACAGGCTTGCGCCACCATGCCTGGCTGATCTTTTCTCTCTATATATTTTTAGTTGTCCAGCTAATTTCTTTCTCTTTTTAGTAGAGATGGGGTCTTGCTCTTGCTCAGGCTGGTCTCAAACTCCTGACCTTGAGTGATCCAACCGCCTCGGCCTCCCAGAGAGCTAGGATTACAGGCATGAGCCACTGCACCCGGCCTATTATTTCTTTTTAAAATGTTTGTTGGAACTTACCATTGAAACCTGCTTGTAGGAAGTTTTTAACCGTATGGGCTGTTCATTCTATCTGTTCTTCATTAAGAGTTTTAGTTTGTGTTATATAGATAATTTGCTCACATCTAAATTATCCAGTTTATTGGCATAAGGTTGTTTATACTCCCCTGTTATTCTTTTTTAAGTTATTGTTAATGACGGGGTCCTCCCACCTGGGCCTCCAGGGAGCTGGGACCTTAGGCACGAGCCTGGCAGCAGGGCTTGTTACTCTTTCAGTGGCCTCGGGAATCAGTGGTGATGCCGCCTCTTGTTCCCGGTGCTGGCGTTTTCTCTTTTTCCTTGATCGGTCTGTCTAGAGGTTCATCAATTTCATTGATCTCAAGAACCTGCTTTGGTTTCATTGATTGCTTCTGTTATTTTTTCTGTTTTCTCTTTAATTGGTTTACATTTTGATCTTCATAGTTTCCTTTCTTTGTCTTGCTTTAGGTTGAATTCACCCTTTTTCTAGTTCCTTAAATTGGAAGCTGAATCATTTATTTGAGACCTTTCTTTATTCTAATATAAGCATTCAGTGCTGTGAGTTTTCTCCTAAGTCTTGTTTTAGTGGAATCCCACAGTTTGATACGTTGTGTTTTAATTTTCATTCAGGACAAAATACTTTCTTATTACCTTTTGATTTCTTCTGTTCCTATATGGGTTATTTAGAAGTACGTCTCTTAGTTTCCAAATATTTGGAATTTTTCCAGAAAGATTTCTCTTACTGATTTCTAACTGAATTCCATTGTGGTCAGAGAACATACTTTGATGTGAATCCTTTTGAGTTTATTGAGACCTGTTTTATGGCCTGGCATAGGCTGTCAGAAAATGTTCTGTGTACCAGAGAAGAACGCGTGTGCTCCTGTGTTGGGTGCAGCGTTCTTCTACAAGCGCTGGTCAGGGCAGGCTGCTGACGGTGTGTCCAGATCTGCTGTGTCTTTGCTGGTTTTCTGGCTACTGTTCTTATCCTTTATTGACTGAAGGTTGCTGAAGTGTCTCATGTTCGTATGTGTCTCCTTGCTGTTCTGTCATTTTTTGCTTCATGTATTTTGTAGCTTTGTAAATAGTTGCATCATTTTTGTTTTTCTATTTACCTGACCTTCACCTGACCTTTTATTACTGTTACCATGAAATGTCCTTATCGTCCCTTGTTCATAGTTCTTGCTCTAAAATCTACTTTGACAATAATATAGCTATTCTAGCTTTCTTTTCACTGTTGTTAGCACGGAATATCTCTTTCCAATATTTTACTGTTAACTTTTTCGTTTTTATATTTAAAATGGGTTTTTTGTAGGCTACATATAACTATTTTATGCAACCTGACAATCTGTGCCATTTAGTTGGGACAGTCACACCATTGACACTCAGTGTGGTCACTGATGGTCAGGTTTGAAGCTTTGTCTGTTTGTTCTTTATTCCCTTTTTAATGACTTCTTTTGGATTAATCATAAAAATAAAACATGCTCGTGTACCACATGACGACTTTCTGGTCAGTGATGGTCCCATGAGGTTATGGTACCGTATTTTTTCTGTTCCTTCTCCATATTTAGATGTGTTTAGATATACAAATACCATTGTGTTTCGGTTGCCTGGAGTGTGTGGTTTGTGGCCCAGATGCCGCTGGCTGGCCATGCAGGTTTGTGCGTGTGCGCCCTGTACTGTTCGTACACTGGGAAATCATACAAGAGCGCGTCGCTGAGCCACCGGTGTGCTTGTTGGCTTATTTGCTGTCTACTCTTGTTATTGGAATGATTCCTCTGGGCTTACACATACACCTCTGTACAGCTCCCGTTAACTCAGCGTAACCTGCTTCCCGGTGGCGTTGTAGCCTCCGTCTGTAGCATGGGCACTTGCTGTGGAATTTCCATTCTCCCCTCTGGCTTCCTGTCGTGCAGTTTACTTTTACCTACGTTATAAACCTGTAATGCATTGTTACTGTTTATGACTAAACGACTGTCTTTTAAAGGGACTTTAATTTTAAAAGTCTTACATATCTACCCAAGTATTTAGCATTTGTGCTACTGTTTATTCCTTTGCGTTGACATAGGATTGTCTGGTACTGTTTTTTCTGCCTGACGGATGTCCTTTAACATTCCTTGTGCGGATCTGCTGGTGTGAGTTCTTCTAGCTTCATGTGTCTAAAAGTGCCTTTATTTCCACCTTTGTTTTTGAAAGGCATTTGCATAGGTATAGAGTTCTAGGTTGACTCTTTATTTGTTTGTTTTATGCCGTATGAAGATTCATGGTTGACTTCGTAAAAAAATTTCTGTCCTTTGAAGCTGTCGCTCCGCTGCCCTCTTGCCTGTGTGTTTCCAGAGAGGAACCTCCCGTCCTGCGTTCCTCTCCACGCAGTGTGCCTTTCTTCAGGATTTGTTCCTTGTCACTTAATTATGGCACACCTTACTGTGGTTTCCTTCCTGTTGCGTGTGTTTGGAGTTACTGAACTTTGTGGGTTTATAGATGCTGTTAAGTTTGGAAGACGCCTGCTCCAGGCGCTCTGCTCACCTGCGTGTCAGGCGCGTGGCGCAGTCCCAGCTCTCAGCCTTCTCTCTTGCGTCCTGTTCTTTCTGTGTTTCGTCTCGGGTAGTTTCTGCTGCCGTGCGTCCGTGTTCACCAGTCTCCTCCGTGATGTCTCCTCCACGGTTACTCCTGTCTGGTGTGTTTCTCATCTCCAGAAGCTCGATTTGGGACTTTATCGTACCTTTTATGTCTCTGTTTAACTGTCTCAGCGTGTGGAGTACAGCTGTAGAAATGGCTCCGGTGTCCCTGCGAATTGTCGCGTCTGCGTTGGTTCTGGTCATTTTCGTTGATTGATGATTCTCCTCACTGTGGTTCAATCTTCCTGCTCTTCAGGTGCCAGACATTTCGAAGTCTACCTGGTTAGGTGCTGGTATTTTGTACTCCCATAAATCTTCTTGAGCTCTGTCTGGGATGCAGTTGAGTTACTTGGAGACAGCCTGATTCTTTCTGTGCCTTTTTAGGTGGTTCAGACCAGGGCTCTGTCTAGGGCGAATCATTCTCCGTCACTGTGGAAAACTTCTGGAGGACCCAGGACCCTGCGTGTCCAGGGTTCTCCTGTGTGCTGGGTGGGCACAGGGCCTTCCCCCGGCCTTGTGGAGTTTTATGTGCATGCACTGGCCTGGGCTCTGCCGAGTCCTCGAGGGGCCCGGCGGTCCTCTCTGCTGCTCTGAGCTGTGTACTCCAGCCACGCTGGTCTCCCAGAATCGTCAGTTCCATGTCAACTCTGGGGTCTGCCGGGTCCCCTCTTGCACCATGAATGGAAGCTCTGGCGGCAGCGAGCTGGGTGGCCGGAGAGCACGGGGACTGTCCCGTCACTGCCTGGCAGGTGTCCAGGGTCTCAAGGGCTGTTGCCTCCTACATCTTGTCTGGGTTTTGGCCATTCCAGGTGGGAGGATGGGTCCCTTTGGCCACTCCCTCCCCACAGTGTGGTCATGGCCACATCCATTGGTGACTTTCAGCTTCTCTACTCAGGCTCTCTTGGTACGTCCATTAGAAAAATGAGGTAGAAGATGAAGACGTTGCTGTGGACACCGCAGCCCAGGCTTCCCCTCAGGCCGAGGCTTTGTCGTGGGAGAAAGTTGCTCTGCTGCTCTAGGACTGAATTCGTATCAGACTCAGGGCAAAAATAACTTGAGACTCTGAAATGACAGGTCCTTGGGGGTGGTCTCTGCTTTGGGAGGAAGGTGAGCAAATCTCGCTGCATGGTAGCAGGTTTTAAAAAAATTGCTGAATTGTGCTGACTGGCACATCCATTGTGAGCGGATATGTTTTCCTTTGGCAGTAATTTTGGCTGCATTAAATTCGTTTTGTTAACATCGTCATCACTGCCTTTTCAGTTGTAGTTGAAGTTGATTGGGAACAAAGTGCCATGATTGTGGCTATTCAGACTGGCAACCGCATCGAGCCAGCGCTTAGCTGGTTCTGTGACAAGCCTGGGTCCACACAGCTCTCAGTAACACCTGCAAGCTCGGGGCTGTCAACAGTTGGGCCGGCTGTCAGGAAGGGGGTACCAAGTGCCACTCAAAATTCGGCTTGAGCAGTGATAAAATTGAATTTTTCAGTTTCTTTGCAAAAATTTCCAGGCATTCTGATCGCTTTGAGAGCGAGGAAGGGGCATGTGCGCTTCAGGCTGGAGCAGAGCGGTGGCAGTGGCCTGCGTCCTCTTGCGTCACGTTGTTAGGAGACAAACCTCTCCATGTTTCGGTATCCCTGTTTCTTCTAGAGCCTTCTTTCAGGGCAGAAGGCATGGCGGGTGGCTTGGGATTTGGCTAGGCCTGAGGTGGTGCCTTGTTCTCATGAGGAGTCCTGGGGGGCTTTAGGGGCTGTGTGGCCAGTGCTGTGCTCTGCTCTCGCTATGGCCACAGCACAGGGTGGGGTGGGGGGGCTCCTTGAGAGCCCCTTGGCACTCACAGTCCTGCTCCTGAGCCTGCTTCTGAGCACACAGATGCCTTCGTGGCCTGGGTGTCCTGAGGTGTGGGGTTGATTTGTGGACTTTCTGTTTCTAGACTGTTCTGGGACACAGGTTCATGAGTAGAAGTACATGTCCTATGAGACTTACTAGGTCACGCTTCGGTTCCAGTTCACAGCCTGAACCCAAGGCCACTTCCAGCGGGAGGATGGAGGTCTTCGAGGGGCCTGTGCTCTGTGGCCACTGCTGGCCGTGATTGCTTGGGCGCAGGGCAGCACCACCCTCTGTGGACGTCACTCACTTCTAGAAGCATATTCCCACGGACCAGGGTGCAGGATCCTTCTGACGGTGCTGTGTGGAACTGGTACCCGCCGTGGCCAGGCGCGTCTGACTCCTCCCCAGCCCTGGACCAAGTGCCTGCTGGGTTCCAGGGAGGGGGGTGCGCCCCAGCTCCTCCTGGCTTGCAGGGGAGGGGGCGTGCACCCTGGCTCCATGAAGCTGGTGCCTTCGTGTTGCTGCTGTCACCCTTGCATGTGTCTCCTTACCCCTTGGGTTCCTCCCTGGAGGCTGCTAGACAACCTGTAACCAGGTGACGAGTGAGGGTGGAGGTGGACAAAGCCCAGCTGTGCGTCCTGACCACAGAACACACCTGCATGTGGAAGAGGTGCTGGGCCTGTGGGCGGGCGGTGGGAGCCGTGGCAGTGCTGTGACTCTGGGCGGTGTTTTGCTTCCTGCCGAGGCTCTTTGATGCGCGTGCAGCTGACATACGAGTGACTGCATGACGAGGGGGCTTTGAGGAGTGAACCAGATCCCCTGTGGGCTCACGAACCACCTGGGCAGCTGCGTCCAGGTGCACAGAGGCCCGTCCAGCTTCCCTGGAAGTGCCAAGCTGACCTCAGGGCAGCTGTGGGGCCATATCGGTTGGTCCTTGTCGGTACTGGAGGAGATTCCTGTCTGCTCTTCCCTGGCTGTGTGGGGAGTTGGGCTGACTTTCTGCCTGGACAGGGAGGTGAGGCTGGCGGTTTCCCTCTGGCTGCGAGGGCTGCAGTGCAGGGGCAGATGGGCCCTGGGTGCAGTTAAGACCACATGGGAGGGCACAGGGACCAGCAGGGCAGTGTGACGGGAGCCTGCAGCTGAGGGCAGGGCACAGGGAGTAGGGGACCTGGGGACTGCGCCTTCTGTCCTGATGAGCCCCGTCTGCTGTGTTTGTTTCTGTCTGCACATTCAGCTCTGGGAGGGAAGGGCCTTGTTGGCCGTGCCTGGGGCGGAGCCAGGGACTGTTGTGGATGGTGACATGAGCATTGACAAGGGAGTGACCACGTGGCGGGGCCCCCACAGTGTCACCAGTGGGGCCCGTCCAAATCGTCCGTCCTTAGCAGCTTGTGGCATTTCCTGCAGCGAAGCCATTTTGTAGGCTGGGGTCGTCTGTGCTTAGGTCTTGTGGCTCTGATGGCGTCTTGCTCTTGGGTTGTGACAATGAGCTTTGCTGCCTCAGACTCCGCTTCGTGGACAGAAACGGGCTCTGGGGGAGCAGCACCGCGGCTGGTCCTGGGCACGTCCCTCCTTCCTTCCCGTCATCTCTGAACTGGCCTTGGGCACCGGGCACAGCAGGGATGCAGCCGTATGCTGGATCTAGAGCTGGCCCTTCAGGGCTCTGGACAGGAGCAGCATGTGTCAGGTGGCTGCCACGTTGACGGATGGGCTCACCCCTCCCCCTCACGGCCCCCACCGGCTGGGGTTTGGCCCAGGGGTGGCTGCACCCTGGTCGTCTCGGCCCCAGTGGCCGGGCGGTGAAGTCTGGCCGGCACCTTGCTGCGAGTGAGGGAGTCAAGGGGTCTCAGTGTGCAAAGTGAGCGTGTGCCGGGGCAGTGGGCTGACGGTGCAGGGACTAGGCTCAGTCCTCACCCTGCCCCTATCTCTGGGCCCTCAGTCCCGGCTCCCTTCAGGTCTCGCACAGTGGTGATCTGGAGCCTCTTGTGCTGGGCCCTGGCTCGCTGGGGGTGTGTCCACAGGTCCTGGGCTTTGTCCCGTTTATGAGAGGTCAGGCGGTCGGGGGTGGGTGATGGGAGCCGAGGTCCCCAGGCTGCCATCTGGTGATCGTAAAAACGGGTAATACACATTTCTGGAGGGGGAGGGGAGGGCAGTGAGCTGCAGACCCCTCCCAGGCAGACACCTCCGTGGCCTTTCTCTGGAGTCTGAGCCCAAGGTGAAAAGTTCAGGCTGTCCCGTCTCTCTAGAGGGGCTGGGGGTGGGGCAGGAACGCAGGGACTCAATGGTCAGCCACTCCCCACTTCCCTTCCTTTTGGTCCCCTAGACACAGGGGAGGGCAGGGCTGGCTCGACTGTTGGAGGTCTCAGCTGGCACTTTGCAGGACCCTCCAGGGGCCAGCCTCTGGGGTGGGCAAGTTCATGAGAGCCCCTCTCCTGCCCCAAAGTGCCTGTCCCCGTCCTGGGCCACCCTGGGCTTAAACCAGGTGCCCACCTCGCTGGGTTGGGTGGTTCACGGGTGTGTGGGCCGGTTGGCCCGACTGGCCCACTGAGTCCTGGCGGGGAGCGGGTTGGGGTCTGTGCCATGTGCAGGGCCTGCAAGGCTTGGAGGGATGTGCATTCTCACACATAGCCCTGTACTCGGGGTTCCCTGGCGGGTCTGGGGTGCATATGAGCCTAGGCGCACTCTGGTCGGGTGGCCGGGACCACAGGAGCCCCCGCACAGTCCCTGAGGACAGCAGAAGCCAGGACACTGTCACCTTCTTGCCTGCATCTTCCCCGCTGGCTCCAGGGGCATTTGTTCTCGAGGTCCTGGCCTCAAGCAATCGTCCAGCCTCCTGGGTCTCCCGAGGTGCTGGGTCACAGGCAGGGTGAGCCACTTCCTGCCCCCAGCAGCCGGCTGTGGCTGGGCAATTGTGGGGGAATGTCTTGGCTGTGGGGTGCCTGGCTCAGGCTCAGGAAGCTTGTGACTGTGGTTCACCCCCTTTTTAGCACCTCTTTTGAGAGGACCTGTTTAATGTCCCATCACCCACACTGTTTCCAGTTTCAGGATTAAACTTTCAGATTAATACCGGGTTTTGGGAGATATGCCTTGAGAGCTCTCCTGTGGAGGAGGAGGCTCTGTGTTGCCTGCCCCGCCCCTGCGGACCCCAGACAGTTCACTTTTTTGCTGAGCCGTGCTTGCCCTGGGGAAACCTTTGGCCCTTTGAGCCCCACCCTTGACTGCCCTGGGGCGGGGATTGCAGCCCCATCTCCTGGAGGGGTTTCTGGTGCCTTAGGGGGACCCTCTAGCACCCTGCAGCCCCTTCCCCGAGTCTAGGGTGGTTGCCAAGGGGCCAGGAGGTTCTGACGTTTGTGCGTTTGTGCGATGGCTGGAGAGGCCGATGCTCTGGGATCCCTGGCTGGTGATGTTCCCAGAGAGGGGTTTTTAAAGATGCACCTGGTCCCCAAAACAGCAGGCAGGGAGCAGGCCTGGGAGAGCAGTGCCTGTTGGCTGTTTCCTTTATTCTGTTTTCTCCAGGGAGGATTCGCACAGGGGCGGGTGCAGGGGCCCCCCAAGCTGCCTGGCCCTCTCCAGGCCCGCCCTGCAAAGAGGCAGGTTCAAAAGGTCACTGCCCCAGTTTTATTGCGTCTCCTGCGTTCTCACGACCCCTTGCCCTCTGTGCAGACGGGTGGGGCTGGAGCTTCAAGAGGGCCCAGGCTTTCTGGGGATTAAAACCTGCTGAAAGGTCTGAGTCGCACCACCAAGGTTAAATGTTTCAGTAGCTTAAAAATGGTGTTAAAAATCAGGCAAAAGCACATGCTCTTCCAAGTTGAGGGGTAAATGGAAACAACTGTCACCCCCAAAACAAAACAGCGAAGTGGACGATGCCGGAAGACAGCCCTTCTGTGGTGCGGGCAGCCAGGGGCGGGAGTGGCCGCGCCCGTGGGCTGGTGGCCTCCCTTTCCCACCTGGGCTTGGGGAGCCCTTTGTGACTTTGTTTTTATTATTATTTTTTTACAGTTAACGGAGGGTGAGTTGGTTCATACTTTTGCCTTGTCATTTAGCGCCAAGCCCCTTTAGTTAAATACAGCCAGGCTCGTAAATACTGCCTGCAGCGCGGTGTGTTTCCTCAGAACCGGCACTTCCGGTTGCTGCCTCAGGACCCTGAGCTGTGGTCTGGGCCAGGACCTCCGTGTCTGTACCTGCTGACCCTGCTCCTGTGTGAGGACAGCACGTTGTCAATGCGGCCCTCACCTCCACTGAGGCCCCCAGGTGCCCACCTAGACGCGGAGCCTGTGCTTCCTCCGGGCTGGTGAGGCATGAAGTCGGGGAAACAGCAGACCAGCCGACAGCACCTGAGAACACAGGCTGTCCACCACCTCCGTGAGGACGTTTGTGATGTCGCCGTGGCGTTCAAAATGCAGATGTCACAGGGCATTCTTCCTGAGGCGGCTGCCAGGGCCATTTGGCCCTTTATTTGGGAAGTAGATGAAGGAGGTCTCTGCAGGCACCTGAGACCTATCTGGGGGTGTCCACCTGGCCATATGCCCTGGGCCCCTCCTCTTCCCGTGGCTGCAGGTTCTGGGAAGTTTGTGGAGAGGACGGCTGGGCCTGGGGACAGTCCCCATGCGGGAGAGGGTGAGGGCAGTGCCTTCCCTCCTCTCCTGCCTGCTTCCTTCGGTGACCTGGAGCCCTGGGACCCCGCCCCTGACAGTTCCCCTGAGCCCCAGGAGCCAGGGCAGAAGCGCCATTGGGAGTTGGGTGCTTGTGGCAGGCGGTGAGAACACCCACACGTCCACGGGGAAGGCCCTGGTGGCAGCACAGATCCTGCCCGGGGGGCCTGAAACCCTGACTGCCCGCCCCTTGGTGGAGAGCCCAGGCCTGGGGGTGGTCTCGAGTGCGGTGGACTCCTGTCTGGTCCTCGGGCCACGCCATAGTGTGTCCCATGGCATGGAGACTCTGAAGACAGCAGGGCAGTTATGGCTGGTGGTGCTCGGGGTGCCACCGCCCTGACCTCTGCCTCGCAGCCCTGAGAGGAAGCTGGCGGCGTCTCGCTGATTCGGCAGCGCTGGGATCCAAACCCTTGCCCGGTCCTCAGACTCGGGGGAGCGCCCCAGCATGAGTGGGGGGTCTCCTTAGCCTGCACCCCCAGCCCGGCCTCAGGGTCAGGTGGTGCATGTGCAGGCGGGTGGGGCGTTCACCTGCACTGGGCACTGTCGTCTCAGACACCCCAGGTTGGTAGGTGAGAGAGCACTGCCTTCACTGGCCATGTTTGGGACAAGGCACGGCTGCATCTTCCTTGCAGGGTTGTTCCTGCTCTTCAGCTGTTTTCCTGTTGCCGCTTTTTATAGACTAAATAAAGACACTGGCCTTTTGTCAGTCTTGCTTTGCAGATACTTGGTTCTGGCAAATTCTTAGCCCTTTTTCTGGTCCTGGAGGAGCTGCTGGCTCTCCGTGGCTCCGTTGCATTTAAGCCAAGTCACCGCCAGGCCCCAGGCTCTGTGGGGTGAGATCTCAAGAGCCAGCTGCACAGTTGCGGGTCCCCAAGGGCTGTGTGTGCTGTGGCCACCCTGACCCACTCCCATCAGAGGCTCTGCTCAGCCTCCGGCCCACCTCATGCTTGGGCTGGGGTGTCCTGAGGCACCATGGCCTGGCCGTGCTGTGGCTCTGAGCAGGTGCCCTGGCTCTGCTGTCAGCCTCGTCACCAGCCCCTACCTGAGCATCTCTCTGAACCAGAGAAACCCCGTGCCCGGCCCTGGGCTTTCGAAAGGGCGGCCTGGCTTCTCCCTGCACAGGGCCTGACAGCCAAGGGCACGTGGCCAGTGGGCCTGAGGGGGAAAGTGTAGTGTGGCCAGGGGCCGCCCCACCCAGCATGGAGGGCGGTGGGCGAAGGTGAGAAGACTCTGCCCGTGTTCCCTGGATGGCGTCAGGTTCTGGGCCAGGTGCACGGTCTGTCCTCTGCAGCCATTCTCTCATGGTCACGGCCTTTCCAAATGATGCTGTCTGCAAGTGAAACTTTCTTCACTCGCAGCAGTGGGAGGCCTGTGCTTTGTGAGGCAGGGGTTGCTCTCGCTGCCCTGTGTCCTGTCTGTGCAGCCGCGGCAGCCTGGAGGCGCTTTTCCTCCTCCTGCAGCTTGGCCCTTCCCTCTGTCCTTCCCTTGGCTGGCTTATGGGTAAGCCGTTTACAGTCTAAAAATGCCCTGGTGTTCAGGGACACTGCACACCTCTGTCCAGTTTTTTCTGGGACTTCCAGAGTGTCTACCACAAGGCCCAGATGTGGCCATCACTTTAGCCCACACTCTGCTCATGCGTCATGCATGGTGGCCTTGTGTGTTCTGGCGTGTGGACACTCGGTCTCCCTGGGGCCCCCTGGGTGCGATCTCTCCTCCCACGGTGGGCAGGCCCAGCGACACCTGGCTGCATGTGTCCCTACAGCATGTTTCCAAATGGCTTCCAGGTTGGACCCTCAGTGTGATGGACGTGCCATTCAGCTCCTTGTCAGTCGGTCGGTGGTATTCACAGGGGCTCTGGACACTGGCTGCAGCACAGGCTGCAGGAGGACAGTGGCATTGGTGGGTGCCAGGGTGCTTGGGGTGCGGAGGGGGAGGCCGGTTCCTGCCACCATCCCTAATCACTTCCCTGGCTGGCACTTGACAGCCCCCGCCCAGCTCCTTGCTCGGGCCGGGCCCCCTGTGAGGGTGGGCATGGGTGCCCCAGCTGTTTGGGGTCTGCTGTCCCTTGCTCTCTGCGATGGTCTTTCCAGCACTCCTTGGGCTGTGTGGGTTGGCATCTCTCAGGGTGGCAGATGTGGAGCTGAAGCAGCTGGTGGGGTGGGGCGCCAGGGCTTCTCCAGTGAGCTCGTTGTGGGGCCCCCACCCCCAGGGGCTGCTGCCCTGGAGAAGGGCATCGAGAGAGGGTGATGACTCTGGGGGTCTGGTTGAAATCTGGCGTTTGTGGTTCCTGGGCCCCGGTTTTGTCTTGAAAGGAGCTCTGGCCCCTGAGCAGTCAGAGCAGTGGCCTCCTCCTGACACCTTTCTTAGCCTCACGTTGCACCATGCAGACCCCAGACCTGAGGAGTTGCTCTGATGTGATCTGGAGGGGCCTGGACAGGGTGGTTTCAGCTCCGCATGTTGTCTTTCAGTGTCCCTCCCCGGGCCTGGCCAGACTTCCTGCCCCTGGCTCTGTGGGAGGGTCCTTGGTAGGCCCCCTGCAGCCCCAGCCCCCAGAACACCCCAGCTCTTAGCGGGGCAACTCCAGCAAGGCCTCATGCCCCTCCTGCCTGGGCAGGGGATTCTATGGGCTCCATATGCCTGGAGGCAAATTGGGGGTGGTCCTGAGGGAAGCAGCCCCTCAGAGCTGTTGGGAAGTGAATGGTTTCTTTTTGGTCTTTCAGACTGTTCTTTGGGTTCTTCCCCGAACAGGGGAAGGTTGCTCTGTGGAGAAGCTCTCAGTCCCCTGACTTTAGGAACTGGCGCCTGGGCCCATGTCTGTCCAGTCATACGCAGCCCAGCCGAGCTTCTGGAAGGGGAACAGTTGCGCCCCCACCACCTTTGTCTGCACTTGGTTGGGGGCATGGGGCAGGCCACCCCAGGAGTACATGGCTCAGAAGTTGACCTGCTTTGGTCAAAGGTTGTTTTCTTGGTGTGAGATGTTTATCTCCAAAGAAAGAGGTGGGCCAGGCCAAGGGCCCTCAAGGGAGGTCAGGGCGCCCTTGGGGTGGGGGAGCCAGGGCCAGGTGGGGAGTCTGTGCCTCTAGGGCCATCCTGGCACCGCCCCAGAGACAGCTTTGCAGGAAGCACAGAGCTTTCTGTTGGAGGATAGAGCCGTGGTGCTCACTGTGAGGTGCTGGGGCAGCTGCAGGCCTGCGGGGGACACATCCACCTGGGGTGTCCTGTCGTCGGAAAACACCTGCGCCTGCTGTCTTCAAGGCACAATCCTCCCGGATTGTAATCCTCGGATTCCTGGCTGCTCTCTTTGAGTAGCACTGCTGATCTTACCTGGAAAAGATGAAAAGCCTCTTCCCTCAGCTTCATTCCTGACATACTTGGGCGTCCTTTGTGGTTTTCTCCTTGGTTTTGGAGTGGGAGGGTTCCTGGGCCCCTCTGGACCCTGATGCTTTCGTGATGGGCACTGCTGAGTGTTGGCGCCTTTTGGCCCTGGCTGCTTCTCAGCAAGGACAGTGCTGGGGGGACGTACCTGGACCATGGGACAGGGAGTCCGGGGGCCACTGGTAAAATCTGCAGATTTCTAAATCTGATCTAAAGACAGCTGCTGGGGGAGAAGTCTACAGCAGCCGGTCCTGTGGTGGCCGGGCCAGGAGACAGCCCTCAGAGCAGCAGGCCGGTCCGTCCTTGTTCCTGAAGGTGGGGTCTAGGATCAGGGCACCAGCAGGTGTGGGGTGTGGGGAGGACAGCTCCTTCTCTGGTGTCCTTATGTGGTGGAGGGGCCAGGTCCCTAATCCCACTCACGAGGGCTCCCAGCTGCCCCACCGGGCACCTGTGTCCTGGAGAGGCTCCACCGCCCTGCTGGGTGGGGGGAGCTTTGCTCACCTGTGGACTGTCACAGGTGGTCAGTTCTCTGGATCCTCTGACCCCCCCGCCCCCTGCCACCGGGGGACCCCAGCCAGTGGCTGTTGTGCACCAGTACTATCCTAGGGCTGGCAGCCTGATGGGTACCTGAGGGAGGGAATTGTGGGCCTAGCAGAGGCCACCTTCTGTGGGTGATGCGACGTCCCTTCCGGCCCCTCTCTGGGCACTGTGTCGCCCTGCCCCCATTTCCTTCCTGGCCCTGCTCCCTGAGCCTGGTGCAGGGGGGCTTGGCTTCTCTCCCAGCCTCTTGCCTGCACACCCCCCCCCTTCTTGCTGAGGCCTCCTCTCTGGGCTTGCCAAGAATGCAGGGGGATTGGGGGAGGGGACACAGGAAATGCTTCCCTTCCTCTGACAACAGCTCCAGCTGCGGGGGAGGGCGGGGCGCAGGGGGAGGGTGGCTGTGCCCCACCCCCAACCAGGGCGCACAGCCTGGCCCAGCCCCAGACAGAAAGGTTCTTCTTTCTTCCTTGTTTTAGACGCGTGTGGGTGTATGTCCTGTGTGGGGAGTTGGGGCCCGTGGCACAGTCCTCACTGACAGGTCTCCTGAGTGAGAAGCAACAGTTTTAAAGTAGGGTTGGTTAAAGAGCAGGTGAAATTGGACCCAGCCCCCAGCCATCCACATTCTTCGCCATTTAGGAGAAATGTTTGCAGTCAGGTGGGTTTAACTCCATGAGTTTGCTCAGCCCTCGTGGGAGCGCCTGCCTCCTGTGAGCGCGCTGGGCACTGTGCTGTCCGGGCACTAAAACCCTCTGCATGTGCGGGCAAGTGGCTCACGCCTGTAATCCCAGCGCTCTGGGAGGTGAGGGGTGGGGTTGAAGGGTTGCTTGAGGCCAGGAGCTCAAGACCAGCCTGGGCAAGAGCAAGACCCCATCTCTGCTAAAAATAGAAAAATTAATGGAGAGACGAGCTGGGCACGTGGCAGCGCCCGCACTCCCAGCTTCTCTGAGGCTGAGGCAGTTTGAGGCAGTCGTGTGCTGTGATTGCACCACTCTAGCCTGGGTGACAGAGCCAGACTCTGTCTCTAAAAAAGTAAATCCTCTCATCTTGGGGAGGGAGGCAAGGGCTGCCCCTGGAAGTGTTACCTGACCCCCCGCACGCCTTGTAGAGAAACCCCGAGACAAGAGAGAATGCAGGCTGAGACCGGGCAGCAGAGCCCCAGGTCTGGTGGCCCTGAGCAGGGTCCTGGAATCCGGTGGGGTGGAGGGGGTAGGCGGCGAGGGCTGTGGCACCTCCTCTCTTCTGGGAGCAGGGTTTCCAAAGCGCTGGAATCCCTTCATTGTAGGGCCTGGGGGAGGGACTGCCGGACCCCCCACCCCCACCCGGAGGAGGACAGGAAGCTGTGCCCAGGTCAGCAGCCGGGCTCCCAGCCAAGGGATGGCTCTTGGGACACAAGCTCCTGTCCTCGGCCCCCCAGCACGGGCTGCTCGTGGCACTCGCAAGGGTGGGTTGTGACCTGAGCCTCAACCCCCTGGTGCAGCCCCAACCTGACACCCTGACACTAGTCCACAACCTCTCGAGGCCCTTACGCACCCTGTGTCTGAGCTGCCTCCCGTGTGCCGGGGAGGAGGCTGGGGTCTGGGCAGGCCGAGCCCACCCCCTTGCTGGTGCTGGGATCCTGAAGCCGTCCTGGGTGCTCAGTGGGAAAGAGGTACCTTGGGGTTGGACACTGGAGTCCAGGCTCTGTGGCTGGCACTGCAGTTCTGGGGGTGCCGAGAAGCTGTGTCGACAGGGGCCTGAGGGACCCAGTCTGACAGTGAAGATCTACGTATGCGGTTGGAAAACCTCACCCTGTCCTGCATGTGTCTGGGGGTCCCAATGCTGGCCCAGGCCCTGTCGTCATCTCCCACCCCGCACCCAGCCCACACTGCAGGACAGAGACCTGGGGCCTCCTGGGGGGGCCAGGCTGTGTGTGCGAAGTCGACAATGAGGAGAGGACACACCTTGCATCTCGTGGGTGACATCTTGGAGAGGTGTTGGTTTTGTCAGTTTGCTGGGAGGAGCCCGTCGCCATCCTGTGTTGTGCTGGTGGGAGCTGGGGCCGTCCCGCTGCCTGTTGTGGGTTTGGCGGCCACTTCCTCCGCCCAGGCAGATGCTGTGCTACAGGCCAGGGGACTCGTGGCGAGGGCTGTGTCCTCGGCTGCAGGACACCCTTGTGCCTTTCAGTGCTGTGAGCAGCGTGGGGCCCAAGGCGCTGGGTTCCTGGCCTTGCTGCCAGAGCCGGAAGTCCAGGCTGAGCTGCCCAGAGGGCCGGGCAGGGTCCCCGCGGCTGAGGCCTGGCTCCGTGTTGTGTCGGTTTCTATGGAGAGAAAACACTGTGGGCGTCAGCCGCCAGAGGAGGCTGAGTAGACCCGCTGGTGGGGTGAGGCGGGGCTGGCCACGGTTTCCCCTTCCTGGCTTGCGGAGGCCTTGTCTGCAGAGCCGCTGTGGGCCAGGCCGTCTCCGGGGGTGGAGGCCCTGTTGGCCGGTGTGGTGCTCCTGCCGCCCACTCCACAGACCCAGACGCCCCCTTTGCCTCAAGGTCCAGGTCTGTTGTGGTCGTTGCGGACTCTTTCCCACTGGGCTGTTTCGTGTCTGCGATAAGGCCCAAGGCTCGGGGTCAGTCTGCTTCCCGCGTGCACCCCCTCTCATGACGGCCACTTCGGCGTGCGGAGACGGGCTCCCAGAGGCTGCAGCTCTCCTGCCCATGAGTGTCACCCCCCAGGGCCCTGACACAGCACCCTCCCTGGGCCCTGACTAGGGGCTCTCGGGTGATGCCTGAGACCCTGCCGCACTGCCACAAGGTCTCCTGGCCCTGTCCCTGCCGAGAAGTGCTCGTGGGATTGCCACCCTCCCTCCTCCCAGGGGCCTCAGAGGAGCTGGCTGTGGATCAGCACAGCAGGGAGAGGCCATTCTCAGACTCACCTCTTTTTGACAGTTATCTCACAGAAACCCAAAACCCAGGTTGGTTAACGGCTGCTCCGCGAAGGGACAGATTGGGACAGATTGGAAGAGATTCCCCGGTGTGCAGGGGAGTGAGGCAGCCATGAGGGCGCTGTGATGCCCGGGGGCAGGAACCCTTCCCCAGCAGCTCACCTACCGGTTGGCAGAGCTCATGGGGCTGTCCCTGGAGGACCCGCTGTCCGCAGGGGCGTGTGTGATGTGGGAGAAGTAGGAGGATGGCAGCTCCCTCCCCCCAGCCCCGGCCCGTCAGGTGAGGCCTGGCGAGCAGTGTGGACGCTGGTCCTGGCCCTCGGGTGGGCGGGGGCTGCGGGCAGAGGAGAGCCAGCGGCGCCTGTGAGACGCAGCGCTCTCCAGGCCTGTGCCGAGGCCCTGGTGGCGAGAGAGTGGCCATCCGCACCCGGCTGTGGTTCTCCTGGCCCTGCGTCCTTGGGACAGCACAGACACGAGTGCAGGACCCATGCGCATGCTGTCCTGGACACTGGACCCAAAGTGGACCTTTCTGTTAAGGGGTGAGGAACGATTTCGTTTTGTAATTTGAGTTAATGGAACACAGAGCCTTTTTGTTCATTCCGAAATAAAGTTTTATTATTTTGTATTCGGGCTTCATAGGGCATTCCTGTGGCACAGTGTCAGTCTGGGTTGGAGGTCAGTGTCATGTGGCAGTTGGCGTGCAAACTTGTCCCCATCTGTCTGGTAAATTTCCATCTTCCCTGACGTCAGCCTGCTTTTGACATGCATTTGGAAGGTGTTAACAAATGAGCTTAAAACTCTTCCTTTGGAAGATCTTTTTTAGACAGATTAGAAAAGCCTGTCCAAGTTCCCACGGCCAATGGCAGTGGTGGTGGGCGCCCTCGTTACTCAGGTGCACCAGGTGTGGGTGGCTTCGCCAGTGCTGGTGGGCGCTGTGTGTGCCATACACTTGCGGAGCCTTCTGTTCAGAAAGACCCTTTGCTTGCGTTTGGCCCTGGCCCCCCTTGCGTCAAGCCCTTTGCCCTGAGTTGTTTGGGGCCCGTGTGGTTGGGGCATTGGCGCGGCCCTCGCCCATCTCGCGGAATGCTGGGAGTAGCCCTGCTGAGGACGCCCTGGCCCAGCGCAGGCCAGACGTGGACCCCGGCCCCTTGTGGCAGGTGCAAGGGGAGGAGTGCCCAGGGCCAGCTGTGCAGCTCGGTCCCTCCTCCAAATGGCGGGAAAAGGTGCAACGCGAACTCCTCAGGTATAAACGCATAGCCTCTGTTCTGTGTTCCCTCTCAACTTGTCTTGGTGGTTTTCAGTTGCTATTCGACATCATTTTAAGTTAAGAAAAATTAGAAATTTAAGTTATTACCGTAAGTTTTACCATTCATCTTTATATTGTGTAACGTCAGTTTGAAATGCAAATGTGAGAGCATTTAACTCGTGGGATCACCAAAGTTGCACAGTTCATGTTTTATACCCGGACATGCACATGGGTTCTGTTCTCACACGGCAGCAGAGACGCTGCGCCAACTAGCGCAGCTGTTCGGTTTCAGTTCTTGTCCCTCGCTGTGGCCACACCCTCCCTCCACTGCCTCGCGAGGCTGAGCCGCAGGGCTGTGGCCGTGTCACCCTCCGCCCTGGTTTACGGTGTCAGACGTTGGCGGACAGAGAAAGTAACTGGGTGTCAAGGCTGTGGCCTCCCTGCCACGCCTGTTCTCAGACTCGTCACCTTCGCGGAGGTGCTGGTCTGAGGAGGCGCAGCCTTGGAGCCCTGAGCCAGTGCGTGGTGCAGGGTGGCAGTGGACAGGCGTGTTGCATGGGCCAGCTCAATCACTCACCTGTTCTGTAGCCATGTAGGACTTTGCTTATAAAATAAGATTTTGTCAGAAGTGAAATTGTCCAGAATCCCAAGTTGAGGACAGCAGAATGGCGCTCGCCCACAAGGCCAGCTCCGGATTACACAGTAGAGGAGTGGAGAGTCATTCTTCTTCCCAGACCCAGTGGCCCCACAGCAGCCCGTCATCTAGACCCCTGCCCAGCCTCCTGTCTCTGGGGGTGCTGGGGCCCCAGGCTGGGGGTCGGATGTGCTCACCCTGGAGGCTCTCGGTTGTCTGGGCAACCCCTGCCCTGTGCATGGCTCCTGCTCGCTTTCCCATCCTGTGCAGAGAGAAGGGGGTGTCTTCTTCCAGGTGGAGGCACTCGGGATATTTTTATATAGATTACAAGATTGGCCCTGGACAGGAGATCTAATTCCAATTTGGAGAGAAATGAAAATCTCCAGACGTTCAAGTAGCAATGTCTCTGGGAGGCGCTTTCTGCCCCACGGTGGTGGTGGACTTGGCTGCTTCTCAAGGTGGACCCTGTGAGGGTCCCCTCGGGGGCGGGGCGCTTTCCTTCCTGTGCCTTCCTTCCGACTGGGGAAATTTGGGCGGGGTTTGTGGGCAACAGCCCTTGTCCCTGGATGGCCTCAAGGGTCCCCACCTGTGCTGAGCACGTGAGCTGGTAGGAAGCTCAAACTCATGGTTTATTTTCCAGCCAAAATCTCTCCCCACCCCTGCAAAGTGTGGGTCTATGGAGGATCCCATAGACGTTACTCTCCTCCCCTCTGGGGACCTGTCAGGTGCGTCTGTGGTCCTGGCCGCAGGACGGGTGGGTGTCCAGGGAAGGGGAGGTACCCTCATCTGGGCGACAGGCCCGGCCCCTTCCTCAGGGTCTTTAGGTGTGCCCTGTTGGTGCGGTCCACAGCCCTCGCACCCCCAGGCACTGCTCTCCGGGCTATTTCTTTAAAAGTGAACGTTCTAGATTCCTAGATTCAGTTTTATTTTGAGATTAGGAGTGAGAACATTGCTTGTGGGGATAGCTCTTTTCAGAGGCTGAGCTGTCCTTTGACTGTTTTCCTGTGTCAGCATGTGTGTACTTGTGCGGGCGCGTGTGCATGGGTGCGTGTGCGCTTTTCTCAGGTGGGATGCTCTGGGAGTTGCGGTGCGTGCCCTGGGGTTTCATCCCTTGGCCTGAGTGGCCGTGGGACGCCACTGGCCCCCAGGGGCCCTTCTTGCTTTCTTCAAGTCGTGTCTGTGGGGAGGGGGTCTCACCAGTCTGAGGTTGGGGGTCATGGCAGTGTCCTCAGGGCTCCAGTGACAGTCGGGTGGGTGGAGACCCTTCTTCCAGGCACTGAGTTCTTCATCTCTCACGCCTTTCTGAACACAAACCAGCCCCCCATCCCTGTGTCCGTCACCCACACAGCACGCCCGAGGCGGGCATTTGTGCCGGGAGAGCGTTGTCTACGCCGAAGGAGCCCCCACCCCGTGCTTGGGCCTGTGGGGCTGACTGGAGCTGCTCACCACCTCCTGCAGGTCCCTGGGCGCCCCCTGGTCCTCCCACCTCCTCGCCAGCACGGTCAGCACAACCTTCATGTGGCACCGAACCTGGAGCCTTTGTGTGCGGAAGACGGGGACGTTGAACAAACGGGGGCTGTGTTTTGTGTGGAAACCTGGCGGGCTCAGGTCTGCTGGCTCTCGAGACCCAGCTGCTCCTCCCTCCAGGGACGGATGCGATGAGAAGACACCTGAGCACACCTGGGGCAGCACAAGGCCAGGATGCGGCCCCTGCCAGAGCTGAGGCATCCTATGCAGCATGGGATGCCGGGGCCGGGCAGCCCTTGCTGCATTCTCACAGCGGGTGCGGGCAGGTTGCCTCAGGTGCTGTGGCTGCTGCGGGCCGTTCTTCCTGCCAGCGCGTCATTGCTGGCCGCCCCATGGCTCCTGTGCAAGACTGCTCTCCCTCTGAGATCAAACGTGGCCTCAGAGCCACCAACGCACCAGGTCACTCTGCCAAGGCCTGGAGAGATGCACCAGCTTCTATGACCCCTGCAAGGCGCAAGAACCCGGTTCCTGGGAGGCTGGGGGCTGTGCCCCCGGAGGCCTGCGCCTGCTTCGCACTAGCTCCCCGTTGGTGCATCCGAGATGTCCACAGCCTGTGGCTTCTGGGCTGATGGCCTTGATGATGGGTCCAAGCAAAAGAGGGTCCTCTCCTCCTCCAAGTACTCTTCCAGGCCGTCTTCCCTCTGGAAGCTTCTGCTAGGCTGTCGTCTGTGGGAGGAAGGCCTCTCTGGCCTGCTGCCCCAGAGTCCGTGCCTCCTGGCCCCGTGCACACCTCTTCCTCAGGACGGCTGTGTGCTGGAGCGTGGAAAGCCCTACCTGTCACAGGGTGCTGGCATCCCTGTTGATCAGGGCTTGTCCTAAGGGAAGGCCGTGGTGAAACAGAGGAACCTGGGGTCACGGGGCAGGTGCAGGTGGACCCAGGGCTGGCTTGGGGAGCAGGGGGCATGGGCAGGGTGAGGTGTTGATGGGGACTCCACTGCGGCTAGAGCTGGAGCTGACAGCACCTCCTGACTGGTGTGGGGCTCGGGAGGGGTCCCCAGCGGAGGGAGAGGCTGGGCAGGGGTAGGGCTGGTCACATGCTCAAGTGGAGGTGGCTGTCCGGACTCAGGACACTGAGGAATTGGGTGGACACAGGTCACCTCCGCTGTTATTCCTCACATGAGAGCGCCTCTCGGCGTTGCGTATTGTGCGTGGCTGTCTGGGATGAGCAAGACCTCAAAGCTGCCGCTTCTAGCTTTCGAAACTTTAACTTTCACCCATTCAATTCAATTTTTCAAAATTAAGCCATGTATCTTCTCAAAATAAAAAAAAAAAAGATTTATGTTAAGGAAAAAAAAAGCTGCTGCTTCCAGCCTTTAGGGCAGAGAAAGACCAGGCCCAGAACAGCAGGTGGCCACTGGGCTGAGGTTGCCCTTTCCGGAGAGGCTGGGGCCAGTGACACCTCTGTGGTGTCAAGGTCTTGTTGGTGGGAGAAGGAGGGGGAGGGTGCCTTTCCCGAGGGGCCTTGCCGTGTCTGACCCCCCCAGCTGGCACCCTGGGTGAGTCAGGTGCGGCACTGCCCCGTACAGCTGCGTGTGGCAGGACGGGCCACCTCTGTCCTGCTGTTCTGTGAAACACTTTTAATTACGTCCGATTCTTAGTGAATCGGCCTTCCAAGAACAGCGACCGCAGCATCCTGCGCTGCCTCCTGTGTTCCGCATTTTTCTCTTTCTGCAGCATTTCCTCTGATTCTGGGTGGAAAGGCCTGTTTGTCTTCATCAATCGTGGGTGAGGGGTGGCAGGCGGCCAGACGTCCATTACAGCTGCCCCTCCCGCCAGCGAGTCATCAAGCTGGAATGTCTGTAGGGAGCAGTGTCCCTGCGGCCGGGAAGAGAAAAGATCCCCACTTACCCGCCCGAAACAAGAACAGTTAGAGGACTAAAGCCCAAAACACAGAAACCGCGGATGCACAGACCGACTCACTGTTCTTGGGATTCTACCTTGTTCTTTTCAAGTCCTTCCAATGGTTACCTACAAAGGGAAAGAACGGCCCCATTGCCCCTTGTCATCCTGGGGCCTTCTTCCTTCTCTCCCGATTCCGAGAGAGGTTTTGCAGAGCCGAGTGGCAGCACCTCATGCTTGGCCCTGATGTTGCAGTGGTTTGAGGGTGAGCACCAGGCTCAGGGTAGGGCGGGAGGGCACAGGCCTCCCCAGCTCGGGGCACGTGTCCAGGGCTCTGCAGGCCCACGTGGCCTCACTGCTGCTGGGCACTGGCCTCTGGCGGACGCTTCAGACCCAGGTCCCAGGAGAGGCTCTGGGTTGATGCCCCCTGCCCAGCGACGTTGGGCAGGTTGGGAGGGCAGCTGGGCCAGGCGTTGGTGAGTCCTTCACTGGTGGGTGGCCCGGCCTTACACTCTCCTTCCGGCACCTTCTTCCCCTGGATCACTGGGTTTCATTGGCTTTTGACAGACACACTGGCTCTACCATGCGGGCCTCTGCGGCACATCACGCTGGGCAGCAGGCAGCGGCCACGAGCAGGCTCCCCGGCGGGAGAGGGCAGGCATGGGACCAGATGGTTGGCTCGGTTTCCTTAGAAAACTTAGCTTTTTCCCGTGAACAGCATTGGTAACAGCAAAGATGACCTATTTAAGTTAAAGAAAAGTCCAAGTGAATCTTTAAAATTGGTATTTCCACCTCATTTTGGGGTTTGGGGTTGTCTTGCAAATTTAATCTTTCTTCTGTACCACAATAACCAGAAAATAGGTTAATTTAAGCATAATATGAAATGTGAATTGTCATGTGTAAAATATTAATGGCACTTATAAAAATAGCTTTGTAATTTCTAGAACTGTGAAATTTTCAGAGAAGTGCCATAGCTCAAATCTCGAGCCAATTCCCGAGTGTGGGAATTTAGGGGCTTACCTGTGGAAAGCCACTGCTGGTTTCAGCAAGGCTTATTCATGGAATGCCCAGTGTCCCCAAGGCTTCATGTCACCACTTACAGAGCAGCCCCTGCCCCACACTGGCTCTGCCGGCCTCCCAGAACTGCCCAGGCCCTGGGTAGCCCAGGCTGGTGTGGTTGGGTGATGGCAGCATCCTGCCCCGGGGCTACCACCCCCCCTCACCCACGAAGGCTCCTCCGGGCTCTGCTGCAGGCTGGATGGAGCCCCAGCAAGGTGGATACCCCAGCCCACCTCGGGTGACCCCCTCCCCCCCACTGGAGTGGCAGCCACTCTGTGGGTTCGGGACAAAGGAGTGTGTTCCAGGCCACGACTGTCCTCCTATCTCATCGTTGCTGGCAAGGGCTGCTCTGCCGGGGGCTGCCTGCAAGGGTCCTTCCCATCTGGGTCAGTCCTGGCCCGTGTAGGTGTGTACACTTGGCTGGCTGCCTTTGCTGTTCCCTTGCCTGCAATGGGGAGAAAGGAAGACCCCCATGCCTGGAAGTGCCCTCTGCCTACCTTGCTGCTGGGGAGGGGGTCAGGCCTGTGACCTTTGGGGGCAGAAGCGTTGCACTAGGGATGGGTCTTCTGATGCCATTGGGGTCCTGGAAGTGCAGGAAGGTGTGGTTTGTGCAGAGCGCCCTTGGGGGAGGGCAGTGCCTGTCCCTGGGGGCAGCCAAGCCAGAGGCCCAGGGACCCAGTGGTGTCCTCTCCCCAGCCAGGCTTGTGGGCACTGTTCCGGCTGTGACGACAGAGGCTGCAGGACGTTCCTCAAATCCCTGGGGCAGTGGTGACAGGCACTGTGCTGTCCAGCAGCCACTGTTTGAGGGGCTTTGATCCTGGGCGGGGGAGAACAGGTGTGACAGGTACCAGCTAAACTGGGCGATAAACTTGAACCCAGTGTCCTTTGGGGACGGAGGCTGAGTGGGGTTAGGGCTCTGTGCCCTGCATATCCACCGCAGGGAGTGGGAGTTCTGGACCCACAGTGCTTCCCTTTGCGTCGCGGGGTCTGGTAGCTGGGATTTGCCACGTTAGACAGCAGAGCAGAGATTTGTGGTGGCAACACCAGGCGGACAGGGCAGAGGCACGTGGTCTGAGTGCAGTTCACCATGGGCCTGGAAGGTTTGGCTGCAGCTTGGGACCCTCTGTTTCAGTTTCCGCTTCGTGGCCTCTCCAGCCGGTGCCTTGGAGCCCCACGGCCAACAGACCCATGGATGTGGTTCCCGGTGGGCTTCCCTCTGGCGCTACCTGCATCTGTCCTGGGTCCTGGGGGTCCCTTCCACCATGGGCAGTGGGTCAGTGGCCCTGGGAGCCAGCACAGGGTGCTCTGTGGCTTCCTGTCTCCCTGGACGGCGTCCTTAAGAGCTACTTTCCCACCAGTGTCTGTGGGGCCTTGGCCTGATGGCTTTGCAGGATTTGGCTGTCATGACGGAGACGCCCGAGGTGCACATTGTAAGGACGGCCTGGTCTCATCCAGGGTGACGTCGCTATAGGATGCTTTCATCTGCTGACCCATTAAACGGCACGAAAATCATACAGAGGACACTGTGTGCTGGGGGGTGGCGGGCGGGCTGTTACCCACTGAGGGGGGACGGCTGCCCCTACGAGAGCCCCCGGCCCCACCCAGCACCTCGGGCCTGGCCGTCTCCAAGGTTGTCCCTGGAGCCCCAGCCCCGAACCCCTGCCGCTCTGCAGTCCTTGCCCTCAGCGGGGACTTGGAAATCCCAGTGAGGTTGATGTGATAAAAACTTGCAAGTGTGTTTTTATTCTTCACCCAGAACCTGCGGGTGATACACATGCTGGGTCGCATCTCAGTTCTGAATGTGCAGCTACTTTTTTTTTTTTTTTTGAGACAGGGTCTCACTCTCTTGCCGCGGCTAGAGTGTCGTGGCCTAGAGTGTCGTGGCGTCAGCTTAGCTCATAGCAACCTCAGACTCCTGGGCTCAAGCGAGCCTCCTGCCTCAGCCTCGCAGGTAGCTGGGACTATAGGCACGCGCCACCATGCGCAGCTAATTTTTTCTATTTTTAGTTGTTTGGCCAATTTCTTTCTGTTTTTTTTTTTTTTTTTTTTTTTTTTTAGTAGAGACGGGGTCTCGCTCTTGCTCAGGCTGATCTCGAACTCCTGAGCTCAAACGATCCGCCTGCCTCGGCCTCCCGGAGTGCTAGGATTATAGGCGTGAGCCACCACACCCAGCCCTCAGCTACTTTTTAACTTGGAATTTTACTTAGTAGTTGGATTCCATATTAAAATCTGTGTGTTGAAGAAAGGAACTTTTTAAATTTAGTCTCTAAATTAGGAAATAGATACATTTTATTAAGATTCCTAAATGTGGTATTCATGTTGCTGATGAGTGGTAACGTCCTAGTCCTCCTGGCTGTGTCCCGAGACCGGAATTGGTCTCACAGTTGGGGTGGCGGGGCGCCGGGGCGCTGTGTTTTGTTAGTTGCTCATAAGGTGATGGAGGGACAGAGGGGAGGTGCCAGTGGGGGAGGGGGCGGGACACGGGGGTCACAGGTCGGCTGAAGGGGGCTGGGGCACAGTTCTGCCCTGGCCTGTTGCCATGGGAGGCAGGTGGTGTCTCTAGCAGTGGGATTTGTCCCAACCTGTGACTTGGCCCTGGTTGGCGGGAGCAGGCCTGGGCGGGGCTCCCTGTGGTGCCTGCCGCTGGGCTGTGGCCTCGGGAACCACTGGGCCCCTGCAGCAGGAGGAAGGCTGCGCTGTGCCTGCTCCCTCCTCCCCCGAGCCCCTGGCCCACCCTGTGGGGTATGTGTGAGTGCAGCCCCACCCTTCCCCGACTCCCAAGGCCTTGGCCAGGGCTACTTTGTCATGTCGCAGCTCTGGCTGTGGCCTGGCTGCCTGGCTGGGCGCCTGAGCTCCGACTTAGGGTGGCTGTTCCCTGCTCCTCCTGGGCAGGTGGCCTCTGGGGGCCTGTGCCTGCTCTCCCAACCAGCTGCTTCCTGTGCTCTTGTTTCCCCAGAGCCGCCGCACTCCTGGGGGACTCAGGCCCTGCCCGCTGGTCTCCTGGCACCCAGGCCTGGCCCTGACAGTGGCCTGGGGTCTGTGCCAGGCAGGACCCATCCCGGTGTCTGGGATGGAGACTGCTCCACCCCGGGGCCCTTCTGGTGGGAAGTGCTGACCTCAGGGCTGTGGCCGCCAGTGCCCTGTGGGATGCCTCTGGTGACAAGGACCAGGCTGTCCCCTGAAGTGGAGGTCAGGCGGCTGCCTGCTCTGCCGGGGCCCTTCTGATCCTGAGACCTTGCCTGACAAAGGCGCGACTCCGTTGCTGGCCTCGGTGGTTGTGCCGGCCTCTGTGTGTGACGCGGGCTGTCGTAGAGGGTCTACTTGGCGTCCAGACCTGGGAATGGCCTGCTATCTTGCCGTTTGTCCACACCGGCGTGGCAAGGTGGTGCCCATTGGCCAGTCTGCCCCTTGTCGCCATGGTGTCTGCCGACCCTGAGCTCCGCCCTGACTTTCGCTCTGAGGGCAGCATGTCAGTGAGAACCAGTCGCCTCGGCGGTTTGGTTTTCAACCAAGAATTCATTCTTACATTTTTGTTTGATAAAGATTTCTAGATGATATTTATTGAGATGTTCACATACCATGAACTTCTTGCCCTTGCCAAGAGTATAGTTTAATGGCTTTTAGCATATGCAACCGTCATTGTCTCAGTCCGTGATATTTTTGACACCCCCCACCAAAAACCCCCATTCAGTAGCTGTCACTGCCCAGCCCCCACTGTTCCGACTCTGGATTGTCCTATTTCAGACCTTTTGTGTAAATAGCACCATGGAGTATGTGGCTTTGTGTCTGGCTGCTTCCCCTGGGCGTGACGTCTCCCTCCCAGGTCATCCTCACTGCGGTGCGTGCGGCGGTTCTTCCCGCCGTGTGGCCAGATGGTATCCAGCTCCCGGACAGACCACGGCTGGTGCGTCCATCGCCCACTGATGGACACTGGGGTTGTTTCCATTTCGACTGCAAGTAGTGCTGCTGTGTGCCCAGGTGGTGCTTCCATAGTCTTGTGTGTTGATACCTAGCAGTGGATGAGTAGAATTTCTGGGTCATATTATAATTATATAGTAAGTTTTTTTTAGTTGGAGACAGGGTCTCACTCTGTCGCCCAGGCTGGAGTGCAGTGTGTCATGGCTCACTGCAGCCTCGAACTCCGGGGCTGCAGCCATCCTCCTGCCTCAGGCTCCAAAGTGCTAGGATTACAGGTGTGGGCCACTGCACCTGGCTTGATAATTCTATGTTTAATTTTTTGAGGTGCTGCCACACTATTTTCCACAGTGACTAAATCATTTTACACTCCCCCACCCGTGTGCAAGTGTTCTAGTTTCTCTGCATCGTCGCTAACATTTGTATTGTCCATGTTTTTAAAAATTATAGGCATTTTAGTGGGTGTGAGGTGGTAGACAGGCTGTAACTTAGCAGGAAAATGCTTGTAGGCACATGATTACGGGCACTGCTTCCTGGTCTCCCCCCCCCCCCCCCCCCCCCACCGACAGCCGTGGTCTTGGTCTCCCTGTTGGCCACGCTCAAGGAGTGTGTGGGTCGTGACTTTGGCCCATCCGCCAGGCTCCCTGGAGCGTGCTGGGCAGAGGTGGGACCTTGCCCTGTCCCATATCCCTGCTGCATCCTGTTTACCTACCAGGGTGCAGAGACCTGTGCGAGGCAAGGCCTGTCTGGCCCTGGGGTCTGGGTGCCAATCACAGGCAGGTGTCCTCTCAGGTGAGGCCTACGCATTTAGAGACGGATCTACGCTAACCCTGGCTACAGTGCCCACCAAATGGGGCTCTTTCTTTGGTGATAAACGAAAAGCACAAAGGTGTTGCCATGGTTGGCTGGGGGTGTGCTAAGGTTGTCTGGCTGCCACCTGCTGTGGTCTCCTTGGTGCCCAGACCTCGTCCCTGTGGTGCCACCGCTCACAGCCACCTCCCTCTGGAGCCCTGCTGGAGTTCTGCCTTCCATGGTCACGTGTGGCCTTGTGCACTGGTGCCTCTGACTCCTGTGTGGACACCGGGTGGGTTGTGTAGGTTCGCATTGGGCCACACGTGTGGCCGTGTTTTGTTTTGATTTGGGGTGTATGAACCCTCTGTCAAGGTCAACTCAACCCTAGTGTCTGGAGGGCGGAGGCAGGGACCACCAGCACTGACCTGCCAGTGAGGGGAGGCTCTTGGTTTGGGTCCTGCTACTCCCCTTTCCAGGTAGTGATTAAGCAGCAGCGAGCAAGGCCAGCGAGGTCACTGCCAGAGCTCCAGGCTGAGGCTCAGTGGCCAGAGTGGGAGGTTCTGTGTATCATCCCCAGGGGGCTGCCCAGCCAGTGCCCGGGTGGGGCCGCAGGAAGTGCAGACATGGCTCCCCCTGTCCCAGGTCACTCAGGCCCCTGTGGGCCGGCCATCTGACCCGTCGCTCGCTCACTTTCGTCTTGGGTGCTGGCACTCCACCTCGGGGCATCAGCCTCCCGCTGGGTGGGTGAGGAGCAGCCTCTCCTTGCTCTGGGGCATCACTCTGAGCCCCAGGCCATGTGCACATTTTGGGCACAAGGTCTTCAAGGGGCCTCGTGATGGGTCTTCTCTGTCCCTGCTCCTTGCAGGCCTGGGAACAGGGGTTCCCTGGGATGTCGCCTCCACGCCTCTCGACTCTCTGGTCCTGTTAGCCCCTTGGAGCCCAGGCCTCCTCTCAGCCTTCCACAAGCTGGCCGTGGCAGAGGGCAGGCCTCCCCTGGGGCTGTACAGAGGTAGGGGGATGTCACAGGAAGCGAGGCCCTTGGGGATGAGGACCTGGGGCTGGGGGAAGCTGCTCCTGTGTCCCTCCCTCGTATCTGAAGCTCTTCCCTCCTCTGCTCTGGAGGGTCAAGGTGGCTCTGGAAGCCACCACGACCCACATCAGCCCAGCTCCCAAGTGCCAGGGTCCATCTGTATCCAGTGGACACCGTGTCCTTGTGTCTCTATATCCACCCTCAGCCCAGCTCGCTGGGAGGGTTTCAGAGTTAGCCCCAGAAGGTGGGCAGACATTTCTGGAGCATCTTTGCAGGGCTCACTGTGACCCTGCGATGGGGGTGTTGTGTAGCTCACCTGCAGCAGCGTGCCGTGGCCGGGCGGTCCCTGGGGGGTGTCCCCCACTGGCCCCTCCCTTGCTCTGGGGCCGACGACAGTGGGCAGGAGTCTCCTTGGGCAGCTGCTGTGGTCTTCACACAGAGGGTGCTGGATTGTTGTAACCTTGCCCTGCCCCTGGCTGTCCACCCCCACCAGCCGCCTCAGGCCCTGGCCTCGTTACCTTGGCGCATCTGGGCCCAGAGCCGCCTCCTGCCCTGTGCACTCGGGCCTCGTGGGCTGGTTCTGAGGCACTGGGAAGGGTCAGAAACCAGAGGTGGCTGGTCTGATCTCCCCGAGTGGGGACACTGCAGTCTTGTTGCCGGGCGCGGCTTTGTCCCTGACTGTCTACAGTGGGGCCGCCAGTGGGCCCTGCTGGGGGTGGGTAGCATCCCAGGCCTGAAGAACGGTGTCCTTCCTCCTGGGCTGACACTGCTCTGGCGACACTCACTCTGGTACTGCCAGGCCACAGACATTCTCTGTTTGGCAAGTTCCTTTTCGTGCTGTATTGGTGACGTGTACACTCAAAAGAGCCCCGTGCTTGGTAAGAGGAGCTGTTGGGTTTTTACTGAGAACCTCAGAAGGGTTGCTCCAGCCACCCGAGGACCAGGAGACCCGCCTTGTTGGGGGCAGCCCAGGCTGGAGCCATGTGGGAGGCCAGGCCCGACACGCCCCCTTCTCTGAATCCACGACTGGGTCGCCATGGGGTCCTGGGAACCATGTGGATGGGTTGGGGCCCTGCCCACGGGTCCTCCAGCTACGTCTTCAGGGTGGCTGTTTGGTGCCTGCTGGGCAGAACTGTGTCTGCAGTGGCACTAGCTCTCACGGGGGTGGCATGAGGTGGGCGTGTGTCGCCGCAGCTGGTGGCGTCTGACACTTCTCCCCCCACGAGGTCTCTGAGGTTTTTCAGATTCAGCACCAGACGGCGCCGGGTCTTGCGGCTTTCCTCTGAACCTAGCTTCCTTTCTGCGCCTGCCATGGCGGCTGCTCAGACAGGAAGCTCCACCCTGGCCTGGCGTCCTGGGCTGGCCCTTTCTGCGCTGCCCTCGGGAGGGGGCCGCGCAGTTCTGGAAGGGGCTCTTCTGCCACAGCTAGGATCCCACCTGCCCCTGCCGGGCACAGACGCGGGCCTGTGGTCAGGCCATCCACCAGGCGTCACCGAGACGCACTTCCCCTAGAAAGCAGCAACACTAAGTGTGTTTTAAGTGTCGTTTTTCCTGAATGGTTACTTTAGTGTCTCGGCTGAGTGTGTAAGTTGACCTGAAACTTCCCCAGAGCTGGGGCTGCTCTGGCCAGAGGGACAGCTGCTTCTGTGCAAGGCCCTGCCAGAGTGTACCCCCTCACCAGGGTGTCCCACGCCAGGGCCCAAGTTAGACGCCTGCCTGCCTGCCCCGACCCCCGCCTGGCGGCTTATTCCCTGAGGGGGCTGTAGCCTCACAGGCTGGGGGTGTGTGCACGCGCTACGCTCGGCCTGGGTTCCTGGGGAGGCCATGGCTTTGGTGAGATCTTTCCCCAGGGCTCCCCCAGGGTCTGGGCTATCCCTGCATCCTGAGCTTTATGGTGAAAACCCTGTTACTTTGGGCACCTTGACTAGGGGCCCGGCTACCTGCCCCCTCAACCCCCGGGACCAGCTGCACCCTTTTCTCCACGGGTTCCTCCAGCCCCCAGTGCCCTCCAGGCTTCCTGGCCGGAGGTGAGAGGTCCTCACACTCGCAGCCTCCTCCTGCACTTGGCCCTGGAAGGTGAACGGGCCGTCACCCTCAGCAGCGTGTCCTGTGTTGGCCACAGTGCAGACCCTGGCACCGCAGCCCTGGGGGCCTCCCTGCTGTCCTGTGGGGCCTGGGGGTTCCTTGTTCATAGACTGTTCTGGTTTTGCTTGGGGACAGACCTTGTGTCTGGATTGTGTCTTGCAGTGGACAACTCAGGGGTCTAGGGTTCTGTCGGGCCGTGGTGGGCGTCTGCTGGAGGAGCTGCTTTTCCTGCTCAGACTGGCTCCAGAGGCCATGCAGACTGTGTGCCCCTTGTCGGTTCTGAGAAATGTGCCGCCATACCTGCTGGGCATGGCACTGCCTTCCTGGGACAAGTGGGGCCAGGTGGCTTCTCTGAGCTTCCTCCAACAGCAGGGTCAGTGAGAACGAGGAGGCGAGCGCGGCAGTGTCCTGTAGAGCTGAGCTCGTCGGGCGTGCTGGCCTGTCCTTTGTGCTGAGATGTTTTCTGCCCGTGGGGAGGCCACCAGGAGGAAGCCTGTCCTTCAACCAGGCAGTGGCGAGGTGCTGCCCACCCTCCCTGTGGCAGCCACGCGTTGGGCCCCACAGCTGGCCCGGATGCCCTTCCCAGGCCTGTCCTGAGCCAGAGCAGGGGCTTGCTTGGCGGCTCTCAGGTGGGCCTGCTGCTCCTGCTGTGGCTCAGCCCAGGTCCCCAGCGCGGGTCCTTGCCGAGTGTAGGCTCAGGTTCTGGGACAGCTGTCCAGAGGGATGAGGACAGGGGCTCGGGTCAGGCAGAGCCTCTGTGGACAAGGAGAGCAGGTCCTGATGCCACTCGGAACCAGCTGTAGCTGTGGGGTGAGGTCACTGCGCGACAGTCGCACAGACCACACAGCAGCGTCCGTTCCATCCTCGAGGTGGTGGCCCTCAGCAGTGTCGGCTTACCTGCCCACACAGGCCCGAGCAGCCCTCCTGGCCCGTCGGCGCACCAGGAGCCACATCCCACAGGCGGCACTGCCAGGCACAGTCCAGTCTGCCTTTGGTACCCCGGGTCCTTCATGGCTCAGAGCCTGACGGGGCACGTGCTCACTGGGGCTGGTAGGGAGACTGCCCCGGGGCCCAGAGGTGCCAACAGGGCCTTTTGTGTTGATCACAGGTTTCCTCCGAGCCCCCGGCCTCCATAAGACCCCAAACAGATGACACCTCCCAGTCCCCCGCGCCTTCTGAGAAGGACAAGCAGTCCGGTTGGCTGCGGACCTTGGCCGGCTCCTCCAACAAGGTGCTGCGCGGGGGCCTGTGTGGGGTCCTCGGGGAGGTGGGCGCCGGGCCCTTCTCCTCGGAGCCCGCCCGGCCGTAGGGACGTGCAGTGGCTGGTTTTCCTCCCAGCTGCTCACACAGGCGACTCTTTCCCGACAGAGTCTCGGCTGTGTCCACCCTCGCCAGCGCCTTTCCGCCTTCCGGCCCTGGTCCCCTGCAGTCTCCACGAGTGAAAAAGAGATCTCCCCACACCTCCCAGCCCTGATTCGAGACAGGTGAGTGGCTGCCTGGTGCGGGTTTCCACAGTCACAGATGTTGCCATCTGGGTGTCGTGTCCACGCGACACCCTGGTGTTTCTGCAGGCCAGGTGCCCAGACCTGGGCATCTTATCAAAGTGTTGGTCCCTTTGGTTGGCATCAGGGCACGCACATCTGGAACTTCCTGTGGCGGTGCTGGGTGGAATGGTGGCATTCGTGGAGCCCTGTCTGCCGGGTGCTGCCTCTCGTGGCGTGGTCAGTCCACATCCAGCCAGCCCAGGGCACCTGGCCAGCGGAAGCCATTTACAGATTCTCAACGTTAAGATTTGTTGTTGGAAGAGGCAGTATTAACACCTTTAACACCTTCGAAGGGACCATGTTCCGGGATGGGTCTTCGTGGTGTGGGGTGCCATGTGGCTCCCTGTGTCAGGCGGGGGCCTGGTAGGGTAGCGCGGCCTCCGCTGACACCGGCCCTGTCTGTCCCCCGCCCCCAGCTTTTACTCCTATAAGAGCTTTGAGACGGCTGTGGCCCCCAACGTGGCCCTCGCACCACCGGCCCAGCAGAAGGTTGTGAACAGCCCACCATGTGCCACCATCGTCTCCCGGGCCACCGAGCCTCTCACCACTTGCATTCAGCCGCGGAAGCGGAAGCTGACCGTGGACGCGCCCGGAGCCCCAGAGGAGGACAAGGACTCGGAGGCTGAGGTCGAAGTCGAAAGCAGAGAGGAATGTAAGTGTGAGTCGATTTCCTTTTCTACGCCCTGTGGCATTGGCGTGGGGTTGGCGCCGGCTTGGGGGGAGTTGGGGGACACCTGGGGTCCAGCATGCCCTCAGGTAGAGCCCCCCCCGCCCCCATACCCCTGGCCTGGCGTTTCCCAGGTCCCTCTCGGGAGCGCCCTTGAGTCTGCACAGCAAGGGGCTCCCGGCGCTTGTGTGACGTGGTCTCTGTCTCTGCTTGTTCCTCAGTCACGTCCTCCTTGTCCTCGCTGTCCTCCCCGTCCTTTACCTCATCCAGCTCCGCCAAGGACCTGAGCTCCCCGGGCACGCACGCCCCACCCACAGCCGCCCCCGACGCTGCAGCCCACGCCGACGCCCCCAGCGGGCTGGAGGCGGAGCTGGAGCACCTGCGGCAGGCCTTGGAGGGCGGCCTGGACACCAAGGAAGCCAAAGAGAAGTTCCTGCACGAGGTGGTCAAGATGCGCGTGAAGCAGGAGGAGAAGCTCAACGCGGCCCTGCAGGCCAAGCGCAGCCTCCACCAGGTGAGGCCGCCGCTCCTCTCAGCCTCGAGGGGCTGCGGCTCTGGGTGTGGAGACCCGTTTGATGTGCTGAGCCCCTCTGGGCTTCCCGCAAGGGCCCTGCCATTGGCTTGAGCACCGCCCTCCCGTCGGCCCCACACGAAACGTCATGCGCCCTGCACAGCCGCCCCGCTAAGGAAGTGGGTGTGTCCCTCTGGCGTAATGACGGCTGGGCTATTTTTAGTGGCGGGAGCAGGAGCAGCTGTGCTGAGACAATTCCGTGCTCTGTGGGCCAGGAGCGGGTGCTCACATGTGCGCCAGAAAGGCCTGTCGCCTGCAGAACACAGAGTGAGGGTGCACTTCCTAAAGCTTTGTGTTCTGGAAAATGGTCTCCACCAGGCCTCCCGAGCAGGAAGGAGCAGGCTCGGTGCACACGCATGGGCATGTACAGACACACACACACACACACACACACACGCACGCATGCACTCGGCCCCGCCTGCACACGCTGCCTCCCAGGGCCCTAAGGTTCCCACACGCAGCCTTGGCTCCCGCGCCTCTGTCCACTGTTGTGGTTTCTCCCGAAGTGCATGAGGGGTGTGCGATTTGCAGACAGCCTGGGAAGAGGGAGGTGCGTGGGCGGCTGGGCCTTCACCCCGGCAAACCCAGCATCGCAGAATCTGCTGAATTCACACCTCGGCGGTGTCTGGCAGCTCCGGCGGGGCCAGCCTCGCCAGCGTAGGCTTCAGCACTGCAGCTCTGCCAGCCCGTAGAGCTGCAGGGTTCAGACGCCCCCCAGGGTGTGTGTCCTGCTCCAGGACAGCCCCGCCTCTGTTGTCTAGGTGGTTCTGATTGGAGGTGTGATTTCCTACATGCATATTCATGAAGCATGGTTTGCAGCCTGGGGTGAGGTGGGGTGTAAGTCGGTGATATTTTACCAAGTGGGGGAAGGGCCCTCAGAGGCACCAAGGCCAACGTAAGGCTCCATCTGGCTGCGTGGGGGTCACTGGGCCCTCCACCGTCGATGTCTTAGGCCGCCCACCCACTCACGCTGGTGGGAGCCAGAGCACTGGCCGTCTGCCCTTGAGGGGGATGTGGCTTTTGCGTGTGGGGAAGGGAGGCGCGCCGAGGCCCCTGCACGGCCTGGAGGTGGCAGGCTCAGGCCAGACCCCAGGCCCGGCAGCAGGTGGCGCCAGCCTGTGGTAGCCTCGGGACGGTGGTGTGGGAAGAAGCAGCTCTGTGACCGGGGCACCTGCGGCGTGGTGGGGCTGGCGGTGTGGGGGGCGGGGCTCGCAGGTGGACGGCCACGGGGCAGACCTGCCGGGGCGGGAGAGGGAGCCGCGTCCTGCAGGTCTCAGGGGCGCCGGGACCCTGACCTGCCCGCGCTGCCCTCCCAGGAGCTGGAGTTCCTGCGCGTCGCCAAGAAGGAGAAACTGCGGGAGGCCACGGAGGCCAAGCGCAGCCTGAGGAAGGAGATCGAGCGCCTGCGCGCGGACAGCGAGAAGAAGATGAAAGAGGCCAACGAGTCGCGCACGCGTCTGAAGCGGGAGCTGGAGCAGGCGCGGCAGGGCCGGGTGTGTGACAAGGGCTGCGAGGCTGGCCGCCTGCGCGCCAAGTACTCCGCCCAGGTACGCTGAGGGCGCAGGGCACGCTGCTGTCGTGGAGCCGGGCCCGTGGCCTGCCGGCCACAGCAACCCCGCCCAGTCTACACAGGGTCATGGGGCACCACGGATGGCCAGGCAGCCGGCGGGCCTGGGACGTTGTGGGGTGGAGTCCAGCTCAGGGCTGTGGCTAGCGGGCCTGGGCCTGGGCACTGGGCCTGTCTTCCATGTCCCTGGGGGGGCCTCGAGACCCAGGGTCCCCTCCCGGTGGGTTTGCTTGAGAAACAGGCTCTGAGCCACATGCAGGGTGGCGGGGCCCCCAGATCTGGGGAGGCCGGGTCTGCCCTGCAGGTCAGGGAGGCAGTGGTGGCAGCCCCCAGGTTGGACCCGGGCCTTGGGGAGCTGGGGAGGTGCCGCGCACGCAGATGCCGGGGGGCCTGAGCCCCCAGTGGGCGAGGGAAGTGGGGCGGACTGTCCTGTGCCCCCGCCCCCCGCGAGCCTGTGTCCTGGCGGGTGGAGGAGGGGCCGTGTGTGACGGGCGGGGACCCCGGCCAGGGCCACTGACCAGTGGCGTCCCTTTCAGATCGAAGACCTGCAGGTGAAGCTGCAGCACGCGGAGGCCGACCGCGAGCAGCTGCGGGCCGACCTGCTGCGGGAGCGCGAGGCCCGCGAGCACCTGGAGAAGGTGGTGAAGGAGCTGCAGGAGCAGCTCTGGCCCCGCCCTGAGGCCGCGGGCAGCGAGGGCGCCGCCGAGCTGGAGCCCTAGGGAGCCTGCGGGGCCGCGACGACAGGGTGCAGAGAGGAGTGGGCGGGTGGCGCTGCCCCCAGCCCGGCCCGCCCGCCCTGGCCGCGCCCCTGCAGCCCACACAGCACAACGTCTTACTGTGCCTATTACCAAGCGAGTGTTCGTAACCACATACTTTGGAATCCACTGCAAAATTTTGTACTGGCCAAGTTCGAGCGAGTAAGCCGTGTCCCCCAGCTGCAGCCGGGACGAGGCCGGCTCGGCGGCTCTGGCAGGCCCTCTGCTTGCTAGAACGTTCTAACATTTACACTTTTGTTATAAGCTATTTAAAACCAATAAGGAGACTTGAAATTCAGAAAATCAACACGTTTTTTAATGACTAACTTTTAAAAGCCCCAACACATGACGCCATCTGAAGACCCGAGATGGAGTGGGGGTGGCGGCTGCCCACCCTCCCCGCCCGGGAAGCCATCACAGCTCATCTGTGCCCGCGGCTGCGCGAGGACAGCAGGGGTTTTTCTTCAGAGTCTATTTTTTCAGCGACAAGGACCCAGGTCTTCCTGCTGCTGCCAGGAAGAGCAGGGACAGTGCCGCGTGCGAGATGAGCCCAAACACTGCCCGCCTTACGACGCCCGCCCGCCTGCCACGTTGCCGTGGACGCCAGCACCACACCCGTGGGCACAGGAAGGGCAGAGCGCGCAGGAGCCGTGCTTAGCTCTCCGTGCCCCGGGTTCTGCCCATGCTCCTCCACCGCAGGGCGCTGGCCTGCGCCAGGCGGCCGTGGCGGCGGGCACACCCTCGGCCCCTCCGGGAACATGCGCTGCTTGACCGCGGCGCCCGATTCAGCTCGGCCAGCATCGCTGGGACTGGGGCTGCAGCATTGGAACAAAACACAGCATTACTTCACTTTTTCTTTTACTTTTTTTGTTTGTTCGTTCATTTTAAACGTATATTTAGAACTGCACTTTGTCAAAAATCTTCCCTACTCTTTTTATTCCCCAGTTAACTGAAGTTTTTACTGATTTATAGAGCAGTTCAAATCCTAAGTGCTCGAGTGCTTAGAAATCCCCTCTGGTGCTTGGTTGAACAAGGGAATCACAAGAAAATGAAAATGCAAAAACTGAACTTCGGGGTCGTCCTGTGCCTTCCAGCATCTTGTACAGCAAATCCTGACTCATGTCTTTTTACCCCCAAAATATCTGTCTTCAGTAGCGACTGAATCTGCCACTATCAAAATAAGTTCCTTGCATTTATTCCAAATAATCTCGTTTACTCTCAACTGTTTATGCAAATTGTGTAAGGTTTCTTATGCCCAGGCTTGAAAAATGACTTCCCAGTAGACAAGAGGCGGATACCCACCCTAAGATTACGGTATTTATTTACGTAGGAAAGATCTGACAGGAATTCTTTGCTTGAGTCCATTCTGACACCCGGCAGCTGCGATTGCTGATGGATGGAAATTGCGTGCAGGTACAGACGGCCTCGGGATCTTCAACCGCGGCGGCGGCAAAGACCCGAGACTGACACCGTGCGTGTGGGTGACAGAATCGTCCGCAGGGTTTGCCCTTGGTTTACTGAGGGGGTCTCGGTGGCTGCTGGACCCCCCCCCCCTTCTAAAGTGCAATGCAAAAGGGACATCATGTATATGCAGCGTTTGTTTGGAAATTTTTTCTTTTGCTTTTGTTTTACTTTTGCAGTTATTAAATTTGTATGCATGGGATTTTACACCTCTGCCATAGGTAGATCCATTGATGGGCATTATTACCGTGTCTTGTAAAGGGTCGGTTTTGTTATGCAACATGCAGAATGCTGTTTTTAGCCTTGTTTTACCAGAGTTGTGTTTTTCAGTCATTTCTTCAAGGGAAACTAAATGATTTAGTTGGAGCAAAGCTTTACGTGTGTTGGCGTGCTTCTGTGTGGCTGTCCCATGTCCCCAGTCTGAACTCTGAGGTCCAGGCTCTGCCCACCCCAGGGACTGCCAGGCTTGTCCCTTTGCCTCCAAGTTTTAGGCCCCCAGAGGGCGAAGAGCTTTCTGAGTCACCTTGCCCTCCGCCTGCCGGCCAGTCACTGTCAGTTCCACGCCTGCCCCACCTGCTCTGTCCCAGATGTCTGCGGAAAGAGCAGCGTCTGCAGTGGTGACTGTTCCCCAAGAGCCAGGGGGATTTGGTCCTGGCAAGGTCCAGACAGCGTCACCGACTTCGTCCTGCCTGGGCCCCGCGGCCAAGGGCAGGCGCTCCCTGGCCAGCAGCTCACGCTCTGGGCCTGCCCGCGCAGTCCTTGCTGCTCCCGTCTCGGCTCACCCGAGTCTCTTCCCTGAGTGAGGGCGGGGGGCGCTGGGGGTCCTGGCCGGGTGTGAGGGGCAGCTCTGGGCGAGGGCGGCCCCAGCCCCGAGGGTGCGCTGGCTGCACGGCTGGCGCGGCTGCAGGTGGGTCCTGTTCAGAACAAGGGAGGGGGTGGCTGTGCAGGCTGTTGACCCCCGTATGTACAACCCGTCATCCGAATGGTTGTGTATTCAGTTCAGTTACTCATTTCTATGCTGAAAGAGGATTTTTAACGAAGGGAAAGAAACAACAGCAATAACATTCATATCTACGGAGCAGCTAACTCATACACATAATCTCTGCTTTTCCTACAGAACTAGCCAATGTAAAAACAATTGCCGTGTAAATACTTCTTTTCATTTTACACCGTTGTATTATACGTGTATATGGTGGTTCCTTTTTCAGAAACTCTTTTCTTACCTGACAGTCGTCTTGTTTTCTGGGCTGTTTTTAACTGAGAAAAAAAAAATGCTCACCTGCCAGAGGGGACGGAGAAACCCCTTTGCCAGTTTCCGTGCGTGACATCCTCCCGCGGGTGCTGGGCTCGGCCTCGCGGTTTCCGCCAGGCTGGGCCTCTTCTCCCTCCCTGCCCCGCCCGCCCCCATCCCCCAGGGTCGGGAGGTGTTTTGTTCTTGCTTTAAGTCAGGAGTCACAAATGACTTTTTTTCAATTAAAGAAAGGAAAAAACCCACCTCTATCTTCATGAGCACCCGGAGCCCCTGCACCGTCCCTGCGTCTGCTGCTGCTAATGACAATACGATGCTTACTCTGCTACTCGAGAACTATTTTTATGTAATTAATGTATGCTTTCTTGTTTATAAATGCCTGATTTAAAAAGAAAAAAAGAAAAGCTTGGCATATTTATCTATTTCACTGTGTACCTGTTAGTCCTTTTGCACCCCTGGGACAGATGCCCTTGTACAATACAGGACGTGGCGGGCACCGTGGGCTGCCGTGCGTGTGCCCCAGCCCTCCTCTCCCCGGCAGGGCAGGGCAGGGCGGCTTCTGGGGTCAGCCTGTGGGGGCTGCGGGCAGGAAGGGAAGGGCCGTTGTGGACACAGAGCACAGGTGGCCACTGCGGCCCAGATGCCCTCTGTCCACCTGGGTCCCTCTAAGCCGGATGAGGCCACAGAGGTTTTGTCTACGCTTCGGTGAGCTGGTAGCCTCTGCTCAGAGTGATGGGTGTTATCTGGAGCCCTGGGAGGAGAGGGGGCTTTCCCTGGCCTAGAGCAGGACCACCCCTGGAGCCTGGGCTCAGCCAAGGTCGCAGCCCCCCAAGGGCAGGAGACCTGCCCCAGGGTGGGTCGGCAGCTCCCGGGCATTCAGGCCACTTACCCAGGAGGCCAGTTGGCACCTCAACCTTGGACCCCTCTCCCTGCCCGACTGCCAGGGGCTTCCCAGCCCCCACCACCCGCCCTTGTGGGCGCCGCACTGTGGGTCCGCTGTGTGGGGGAGGAGCCTGGCTGGAGTTCCTGGGGTGCCAGGCCACCACATCTGGCATCCCCAGCCCGGCCGGGCTCTGTCAGGGGTCTCCTGGCCTCTTGTCCAAGCAATGGATGGCCTAGGGGAGCCCAGGCTCACTCCCACCTGCTGGCAGGACCCCTGTCCCGTATCCTTGCTCCAGTGCCACATGGGGGCTGCCCTGCCCCACAACACAGCCCAGAAGGGCTCACGGACCCTGCCACATGCCCCAGGGAGGCTCTGGACCGGACAGACCCCCACACTTTGACCTGGAAAAGCCTGCTGTGTCCCAGGCTCCAGAGCAGGAAAGGACAGTGGGCCAGGGGACAAGGTGGCAATGCCAGCCCGCCCGTCAGGGCTGCGGGTTCCCCAAGGAGAGCGTTGGGTGGAGCAGGGTGGCAGAGGCCTGCTGTGTCCAGTCCTGGGCACTTGCCCTCCAGGGGTGCAGATAGGGGCCATGAGTGCAGACATCTCCGTGTCTCTGGGACTCACCCACTGGGCATCGCCTGCCACCCGACGTCCCCCCTCCCCAGGGCACATGCCCCGGACTAGCTCCGAAGCAGCACTGGCGGCATTGCAGGACACGTGCCAGCCCTGGTCGGTGCGGCGAGGCCCAGGGTGCAGAAGGGCTGGGCTGTCCCTGTGGCCAGCATGGGCTGCTGCCCACCAGGCTGCGGAGCTGAGCGCCGTGCGGTCCCCCGGCAGCCTTTCCCGAGGCTGGGGGGCTTGGGGCACAGCGGCAGCTCCTGGGGACTCCAGGCTCAGCTGTTTCCTGAGCCACCCTGGTCTTCACTTTGGGGTTCAGCTTCAGGTATAAACTTACAGCATCAAAGGGCTCTGGCTACCCCTGACCCGGGGCAGCTGGGGCCAGGGGTCACCCGGCATCAGAACCTCTTCCCCAACCTGTTCAAAAGGGCCCAGGTTCCCCTAGGCAGAGGGGTGGTCAGGGTGGGTGACAGGAACTGGCTCTCCCTCCCTGCCCTAGGACCCCCACTGCCCACCCTGGCCACAGCCTCTGCAGGGGTCACGGGCCGTCCCTCTGCCTCGGCTCTGGCTGGCAGTGCTCACCCCTTTTTTCTGGCTGGTGCCTATCTGCAAGCCCCCAAGACCTGGTGGTGAAGACATGCCCAGGGCAGGAGGTGGAGGTCCAGTGGTCCCTGGGGTCCTTCCCCACCCTGTGTCTCCACCCCCTGCCCTGCCGCCCCCACTGGCCCCCAGTCTGGTCCCACCCCTGACTCACCCTGTCCCGTCAGCCAGGAAGGGGTGGCCCGGGGCTCTGGGGCAAGCCTGGCTTGGGTGAGGGGGTCTCTGGGTGGCTGGTGGCCCTGTTCTAGGCAGCCTGGGCCTAGGACACCATGGAGCATGGTGGTGGCCCCACAGGAAAGAGGGGGGCTGGCCTGCCCTCTCCCCAGGACAGTCTGCGCCCTTGGGAACAGGTTGGGTTGTGACCCTGAGGCGCTGGCCCTCAGAGGATGGGAAATCTGAGCTTGTTTCAAGGGGAGTCCACACCCCCCCAGAAATGCCCACCCCCACCTCAGGCCACCCTGGGGAGGGGGTGGGGACAGAACATTTGGGGACTGGATGCCCGCCCGCCTCTGCCACCCCATGGTCTTGGTGACGCACGTGGCCATCTGTGCCCAGCCTGTGCCAGGTGGGTGGGGGCTCGACGACTGGGGCACCCAGCCCTGGAGCAGGTGGCCCCACTGTGGGGGGGAGGTAGGCGGGGGGGCCGGCTGGCCTGGCTTGTCTTCGAAGCGTCCTGTGCTGGGCCAGGTGTCCGGCCGGGCTGGGGATGGCCCTTCCTGCTCCCGTGGCCAGGCCTGGCAGCCCTCACTGGCAGGAAGCTCAGCCTAGGCTCTGGGCACATCACTGTGCCACAAAGGAGGCCTGTTCCAGAAACCTCCAGGGACCAGGCACCCTTGGGAAGGAGGGAGCACGAGGTGAAGCCCCCCCAGCAGAGGACCCACCACACTGGGTCAGGCCCAGACAGCACCGTCCCTGGGCCTCCTGCCCAGGCCACTGGTGGACGTGATGAGGACACGCACGGCCAGCGTGGAGGGGTGGGCCCCTGGCTGCCCAGCTCAGCCCAGAAATGGGGGCACATAGCCTGGGGCTGCGGGGGCCAAAGGCCTTGGGGCCAAGGCCCCCTGGTGGGGGCCCAGCAGGCTGCCAGCCCCAGCCCTCTGGGGGTCCCGTGTGCCCTGGCCGCTGCCCCTCAACACCCAGGCATCCCCTCTGGCCTGGTCCCGACCCCTGCCCACCTGCAGTCACAACCTCTGGCCCCTCCTGCGAGCTGTGTCCAGCCAGGCAACCGTGGGGAAAGTAGGGCTGGGAGGAAAGGACAGCAGCCCTGGGACGGCCCCCCCACAGGCTGAGCGGCCCTCATGGGTCAGACCTTGAGTCCCAGACGCACGTCCTGTGTGGGTGCTGTGCCCTGTCCCAGTTTTGGGCACGTGGGGCTCCTGAGTGCCGGGGGCTGCAGGAGCTGGGCGGGGTATGCTCTGCTGGGGCCAACCCCACCCTGCCCTGCCCTGCCCTGGTGGACGCGTGGCCCACACCCCAACTCCTGCTTCCAAGGACAAGTCTCAGAAAAGGCTCCGGCAGTTGGTGGATGAGTTGCCTCTGCCGAGGCCTTGGGGCGTCTGGAAGGGTCGGGGGGGGGGGACTGTTCTGTTCCCTGACCCCAGGGACTGGGGAGGGCTAAAGCTGGCGTGGCCGGGTGGGTGGGCCTCTGGCCGCCCACCTTCCCCTGTCGCCTGGACAGGCCCAGAGTCAGGGTCCCACTGGCCCAGGGAGGCTAGAGTCCTCCCAGGGTGGCATCCGGTGGCCTCCCATGGGCATTCCCGTGGTGGCCCCACCCCACTCTGCAGCCCCCACGCGGAGGAGCCCAGGACAGAAAACCCTGCTGGGGGTGCGCCTCCCCGGGGCACCCAGAAAATCTGGCTTCTGGCCTCATGCCAGGGCCGGCCCCCAGCCCCCTTAGAGGCAGGGGGCTCCCCGGGTGGGCCAGCATCCCTGGGGGAGAGGCGGGGGCAGGGAAGCCCACAGGAACCCAAGCCTGGCTCGAGGACAGCCCAAACTCCTGCCCCTTCTGGCCTGGCCGCAAGCTGGGCTTGGGGGGTGTCGGGCCGCCAAGAGCCCCGCCCGGCTGCCCCCCGCCGCTCGGGGGGCTGTGCGCCCCGGGCCCGCCCGGGTCGCCCGGAATCGCGCCGGGGAATCACCGGGGGCGCGGTTGTTGGGGACGGGAGAGGCTGCGTGCTGCTGGGAGTGGGGCAGGTGCCCCTGGCCCGGCGCAGATCGGGACTCCCTTGCAGCCGGAGCTTGCCGGGAGGCCCCCCCACGGCGCCTCAGTTTCCTTTTCCGCCCGCCGCGCGGCTTCCGCTCCCCCCGCCCGGCGTCCGCGCCCCTGGGGCGGGGCTCCCGCCACCCCCGCGCGCCGCGGATTCCGACGGGCGGGGCGCCCGGCTTCCGGCCAGGGGGCGCGGTCCGAGCGAGCCGCGGCTGGGGGCACGACGGGCAGCCCCGCTGGACCCCGCCCGCCCACCTCCTGCGGCGTCCGCGGAGCGGGCCCTGCGCCGCGAGCCGCCCCTCCCCTCCCCTCCCCCCAGCCTTCCCAGCTCCCCCCTTCCCCCAAGCCTCCCCCTCCCCCCAGCCGGCGCCCGAGACGGGGGCCGCCTCTGAGCGGGGGCGGGTGGGGGTCGACGGGGCGTCCCGGGCCCCCGCGGCCGGGCCTGGGCGGTGGCGCGACCCCCGGCGGCGGAGGCGGGAACTGCAGCTCTGGCCGAGCACGGAGTGGTCCCCGCGACCCCCGCCCAGGCCAGCGGCCCAAACCCGAGCGGTCGCTGCCGGCGAAGGGGGAGGCGCCTCTTCCCGGGGGGGCCGCTCTCCCGCCCCTGAGCCCGTTTCCCCCGGACCAGCAGGCACCTGGGCGCTTGGCGGATCCAGCCACGGGAGAGCCCGACACAGAAGGCCGCAGTGGCCTGTCCCCCCACCTGCTCTCCAGGCCCGGTCCCCCCCCCCCCCCGTCCCCGCCTGCCGTCAGGGTGGTGGCCCGGACCGCACCGCCAGTCCGCTGCGCTTCCCTCCCGCGCGCTCCTCTGGGACCCCGCAGCCTCCCCGGGAGGAAAGGCCCCAGCTGCCTGCGCCCCAGCCCTTCTCAGCGCAGCCCCGCCCGGCAGCGACTACGTGCTCCCCAAGTTCGTGCCCGCGCCGTGTCCCTCGGGCCGGGTCCTTCCCGCGCTCCGGGCTGCGCCCGCAGCACCTGTGGTTCTTGTCTTACCCGGACGTTCTTGCCAGAGCCAGCGCCGGGCCGCAGAGCAGCAGTGACTTGACTTACCCAGTGGAAGAGAAACCGTCCGGCATGCGGGTGCCGAGGCCAGGCCTGCCCCGGTCGGGGCGGTGTGGCGGGGTCTCTGGGCCCTGGCGCGGGGAGAGGTGGGGGGAGAGCTGCCTGGCCTGCGCTGAGGCCCCCAGGGCCGATGGGCAGCACGGCGTCCTTTGTGGGGGCCCCTGCCTGGCTGCAGTTGACCCAAGGACCCAAAGAGGCTTGGGGGCTGGGGTAGGTAGCACCTTCCTGTGTCCCCCTGGGCCTGCTGCTTGGCCAGCCCTCAGGAAGGAGGCCCCACAGACTCGGGCTGCTGGGCTTTGGGAGCCTCGTTCCTCGGGTCACCCCGTCCTGGCCACCAACTCTGCCCAGGGGTGGGAGGTGAGATACCAGGAGGAGGGGTGTCCAGAGTTGTCGAGAGGGACACTGTCCCGGGGGCCAAGTGGAGGCCAGGCCCCATCAGGGCTGCCCAGCCGGCCACTGACCATCCCCACCAGGAATCAAGGCCCTGGCCACAGCAACGGGACGTAGCCCGCTCTGCAGAGACCGAGAGCCTCTCACCAAGACCCCAGCATGTCCCCTGGCAGCCCCGAGCCTGGGCAGGTCCCCCCACTCTGAGCCCCTTCCTGGTCTCCGAACTCCCCTTGCCTGCCCTGCCTGGCTCCCTTCCACCAGGGAGGCCCCAGGCCTGGCCCTGAGCGCTGTCCCTGGCTCTGAGGAGACAGGAGCAGGCAGGGCTGGCGTTAGAACAGGGCTGTTGCCAGCGCTGAGAACTGTTTGCTTGGCAGGGGGCTTGCTGAGACTGGTCTGGTGACTCCCGCTAGCGTGACCCCAGGACTGAGGCCTCCCAGGGCAGGCAGTGAGCTGGCAGGTGAGCCTGGTGGGCTGCGCACCCAGGACCCCCCAAGAAGCCCCACACAGCTGGCCTAGACACCCGCCTGGCACCCAGAGTGGTCAGCCTGGCCAGGCTGCGAAGAGGGCTCTGGGGTCCTGGGTGACCACCGGCCACCGGCAGCGGCCTCAGGACGGGCTGGGAGGAGCCACCTGTGCCAGGTGGGCCCTGTCCAGCTGCAGCCTGTGGCCTGGCTGTGCTGCTCACCCCATGTGGCCTCTGGGGGTCTGGAGGGCACCCTGGGTGAGGCCTTGCTAGAATAGTGCCGGCAGGGGACCCCCAGCCTTCCCTCCCCTGTCTCCCATTGCCTCCCTCCCTGTCTGTCTCTCACCCACACACGGACCCACCTCCCATGGCAGTGCCTTGCTCCATGCTGTCCCTGTTGCCTTGCTCAGGAAATACCCGGCCAGTGAACGGGCCAGGGTTCCCGACGCTGGGAGGTCAGACGACAGGAGGGGTCCAAGGATGAAACCTGGAGCCCTCTCCCCGACTCCTCCTGGGGGAAGGTGGGGAAGGGCGGCTAGAGGTCCAGCCCATCGCAGGGCTGTGAGCGGGCCAGAGGGTGGGGACGTTGGGGTCCCAGGCCCCTACCTGGGCACCCGCCGGAGGTTCCCAGGGGAGGCTCCCAGAGGCCTGATCTCTAGGCCAGAAACAGATGCTGCCTCCACCCTGACCCCAGATGGCCACACGGCCGGGCCACCACCAAGAGCCCCCTCCCACTCGACACACGGTGGGGTGCCTGTTGGGGGGAACTGGGAAGGGGTGGCCCCTGCTCACTGACGAGGGCCCCGGGGGACAGCAGCGATCCTGGAGGATCCCACATGCCAGGTGTGGTCCAGTGGGCCGGAATCGGTGCCCAGCGTCAGAGGACAGGGAGGTGAGGCCAGCCCAGGGGAGGACCCTCTGGGGACAGTGGGGGAGGGGCCTTCGCAGGGGATGGGCAGACCTCACGTGGGGCTATTAGCTGGCGGGGGACTTGTGCGGTGGGGCTAGACAGTGAGGGCCCAGGGACAGCCTCCAGGCCCTGCAGAGTGGGGCTGGCAGGACCAGGGCGGGGACGGCCCTCTGCTGTGTCACAGGGCTCTCAGACGGTGCCCGGGGGCTGAGCCCTGAGGCTAGCTGGGGCGTGGGGGGCGCTGTCCCTGGGGGCCCCTGGCCTGCAGCCACTTCGCAGCTCCTGGTGGTGGTCGAGCTAGACGCTCCCAGGCCCTCTCTCCCACCGCAGGCAGGGGTCTGGGGTCACAGGGCAGGCTGCACAGACCCTGTGGAATTCACACTTCATGCACATTTTGCCTGCAGGACGCAGGGGGAGGAGTGGGGGTTGGGGTGGGAGTGGCTTCCTCCTGGCCCCATCCCCTAGGAGCTTCTCACCAGTCCTGCAGCCCCAGAAGGCTGTCCTCTGCTTCGATGCACGCGGCCAGAAGAGTCCCCCCCCTGGCGGGGGTGGGAGGGCCGGGGCAGAAGACAGTCCGGCCTCCCTCCTGTCACCTTCCCGGGCCCTCAGCTGCCCACCAGGAAGCCGAGGGGCCGAGTGCCGCTTGGCTCGAGCCTGCCAGGGCATTTGATGTGAGAACCACGGAAAGCCCCAGCCGTGGTCTCTGCCTCGAGTGGTGGCGTCCCGGGTGGGCAGCACTCCGCGTTTCGTGCCGCGGTTTTCCGAGTTAGAAGCCGACAATGCAGATGGGAGTTAAGTCCCGGTGGGCTCTGGCCACGCCTGTCTCCCAGCGGTTTTTCCTTCTGAAATTGAAACATTCTTTTTCTTTTGACAGAAACATTGTTTCTTCTTGAAGTGAGAAAATGCTACAAGTGATTGGTCTTATCTGAGGGGCAGACACAAGGGAACTTGGGCTCAGATGCAGTTTTGGGGGGTCAGGAGTGTGTGACCCACTGTCACCTGGCCGGTCGCTAGGGCTCCTGCACCTGCTCTGCACACGGGCCCAGCCTGGCCTGGGTCTGTAGGTGGCCCAGGTGGGCAGGGAGGCAGGGGTGAGCCCGGAGCCTCCCTCCAACTGGGGCTGAGGGTGCTGGCGGCCAATCCCAGGGCACCCTGGGGCCACAGGGGTCAGAGGACCAGGCCCGTGGCTGTGGGTGACCATCAGCCCCAGGCCTGGACACCAGGAGCCTCGAACAGCCTGAAGGGTGCAGCCTTGCCACTGGCTCCAGGGAGTGCGGTACAGGGGGCTGTGTCCTTGCTCCGTGAGTGGAGCCTGGATGCCTGGGACTTGCCGGCACACTGGGGCCACTCCAGATGGTCGCGCTGGCAGCAGGCTGGGGGCACCCTGGGTGCTCGGCCTCGGGCCGGCAGAGCTCAGAGCCAGAGGGGTCTTGGGGAGGCTCGGCTCCTGCCAAAGTAGGGGCCCCCACCTCCAGTGGGCCTCTAGCTTGTGCTGGGACACCTGCAGGGACGGGGGGTTCATCACCCCACGAACTGGCCTGGCTCCTCCCTGCAGCGCCCCTGCCCCACCTGCTCCTCTGCCCCAGGCCCCTGGGACCGTCCCACCCAACTCCTGGGCGGGTCTTTTTGCCCCAGGCTGGGCCAAGGCTACCTGTGCATGAGGCCAGGAGCTGCTTCCCCACCCACACCCTCCCGCGGGGGAGCAGGAGGAGCCGCTTCCGGGGAGACTACTGGGGGCGCAGTGGGGCGTGTGAAGTCCCAAATGCCTGCGACACCCAAGGGGGCTGCTGGCCTTTGCCGCCTAGTGCCCAGCACCTGCTGGGGCGGGTCTGCAGAGGTGGGTGGCAGATGGCCCAGGAGATGGGGGAGCGCCTAGGGAAGGGTCGGAGCCCGTGGGGTGAGGCTGGCCCAACTCCGGGAGAGGGCAGGTGCTGTGGGGCTTGGCGCGAGGGGGCGGCAGCATGCCCCTCCTGAGTGACGCAGCCGTCTCTGGGGACACGGGTGGCCTGCTGGCCCAGAACTGGCATGTGGGCCCCGGGGCAGGAGCAGACAGCTGGGGTGGGCCTGGACACCCCCCCAAAGGGCTGCTTGCGTCTGGGAAGGGGTAAGCGGTGGCCAGTCAGGAGGGTGGGCTGTGAGGTCGGGAGTCCGGGCGCTGATGTGCCCTGGCAAGGCCAGCCTGTCCAGCCCGGGGCAGGTGGAGGGTGAGACCCAGCTGGGTCTGTGCACGTGCCAGGAAGGCACCGCGAAGCCGGAGGTGGGGTTTTAGGGACAGCTGCCTTTTGTGCCCACTGAGTGTCTGGTGCCACGGGCCTCCCCAGCGCCCCCCCACGTGTCCTCCAGCCTCGCCAGTGGTGGGGGTGCCCCCGAGGCAGCTGCAAGGTCCCTGCCGAGCCTCCTCTGCCAGTGCAGGGTGGGGCGCCAGGCAGGCAGGACATGCGGCGGGAAGCTGACCGCGTTCTCACTGCCTCGCACTTCCCACGCGTGGGCGTCCCACAGCCGGGCTTCATGGCGAGTTGCCGCGCCGGGCTCCGCTGCAGGGCTCCCAGGCAGGGGCCGGGGGGGGGGGGCTCCCTCCCAGCCCCATGGCAGATTCCGGCACAGACCTGGGCTGGGCCTGGGACAGTGCGGGGGAGCAGCCTGCCGCCCAGAGGTGCCGGGGTGACTCCCGTGGGCCCGGCCTGGAGGCGCTGAGACGAGTCTCTACGAGCATCCCGCTGGACCCCAATCTTCCCAGGGCTCGGCGCAGAGTGGGGCCCTGCCCACCTCCCCAGTGTGTGGCCTCCCTGTCATGTCAAGGCCCCACCGAGAGTGCGCTCTGTGGTTGTCGCTGAGGGTTTATTCCAGGCAGTGGCCGTGGGGTTCTGTGGGGCAGCCCAAGGTCCCCTCACTCCAGGGCAGCTCTGGCCGTTGGGGACACGAGCGGGCCCTGGAAGCAGAGGCAGTGTCCCTTCCGTTGAAAGTGAAGGTGGCCTCCCGAGGAGACGTGGCGTCACTGAGGAGCTGCCGACACTGGGCTGTGTCCGTGGGCGGCTTTGGGGCCTTCCTTGGGGCGGCCCCCTGCGCCAATACCCGCAGGTGTCTGCAGGCGGTGGGCAGCGTGCGGCCCAGGAACGGAGGAGTGGTCACGTCGTGGACCAGGACCACATACTCCCCTGCAAGAGACACACGGGGCCGGTCCTCAGCCTCCCAGAGGCCACGGCCTCAGCTCTGTCCCCCGCCCCGGCACGGTGACCGTGGGACCCGGCTGCTGCCTTCCTGGGGCACGGGGCGCACGGTCATTTTAGGTGAGTAAATGGGTTTTAGGTGAAGGGAACCACCTCTGACCTCAGGCCACGGGCCCAGCCACAGACTCGGGTGTCCTGGAGGCAGAGCTGGGCCGTGTGTCAGGAGAGGACGGACGCACGACTGCTCCTGGTCCCCGGGCTGCATGGCTGGGTGGGGGGTTCTTTTGCAAATACTTTCCTACCTTTCAGGAGAAAAATAATTCATTTCCTTTAAAATGTTTTTAAAATACCTAAACCTCTGAAGGCCTGGTGCGACGGGTTTGCTGTCGAAGCCCCCGCCCGGCCGGCGGTGGGGAAGGGGCCGGGCAGGGCTCTCTGGGTGGAGCCCGGGGCAGCCCTGCGGCCTCTCGGGAAAGAAGGAAAAGTGCTTTTCCTTTCACAGTCTGTAAACTGTCTGGAGAGCTTCAAAGTTGGAGAAACCATAAAAAAGAAAATAAGAAATAACAAAAAGTGAGGTTGCCATAGAAACCGTCTTCCCCCGCCCTCCCCTGAGCCTGCAGGGGCTGGCACTGGAGCATGGAAAACGCATCCCGGGCCGGCCGGGGCTCACGCAGGAATGAGGGGCTCGTGCCCCGGCATCCCCACCCGGCGGGAAACGGCTGCTCCCTGGCCGGACTGGGCCAGGGCTGGACGCCGGGGCCTTCCTGGGCCCGACAAGAGCGGTGTGGCCTCGGCCAGGAGGAGTTTGCTGGGCCCAGAGTCAGTTCCTCCAGAACAAACCATGGCGGGGGCCAGGGGCGGGTGTCCGGAGGCCCTGCGAGGGGCCACATGTTCTGAGGTCTGGCGGTGCGGGCGCAGCCCCGGGCACCAGGGCCGGCTGGCTGGCAGGCCTGGAGGAACAGCCGCGCATGGCAACGCCGCAGTGTTTCCAAGCAGCCGGTTTCTAGGTGTTCCCAGGAACACAGCTAAACCAACTGGCGGCCAAGGCGGCTGGCTCGGGGAGCCGTGTGAGCTCAGCGGGCAGCGGCTGGGGCCCAGGCCGCAGGCCTGAGCTGACCCCGCTCCTCAGGCCCATCTCCCGTCACATGGGAGGGGCCGGTGGCAGGGGCTCTCGCTAGTGGCAGCCCTGCGGCAGGCAGGCCCCGACAGCCACGTGGGCCAGCCGTGGGCTGCGGGCCTGGTGTCCTCTCGGGCCAGTTCTTGCCCCAGGGACTTGGCCATTCTCCAGCTTAGCCCTGTGGGGCCCCCAGTTGGATCCCCACTCGCCCCTCACCACCCCCCAGGGCGGCCACAGCCTTGCAAATAATCCCCCAGCCAGTGATGCCCCCTCGGGCCAGGGTTGTGCCCGGAGAGGTGCCAGGATCTGGCTGATGCCAGTCAAAGCCAGGATGAGAGGTGCCAGCCCCTCCCAACTAGGGCAGGGGACCCTCCTCCCCCCGGCCCACCTGCTCTTGCCAGGGTGCTGGGGGTGCTGGGCTGGCAGCAGACGGCTGAGGAAGACGCGTGGGGGACAGCCGGGGACATTGCCCAGAGCTTTGGCTCTTCCCCCCACACAAGGACCTTTCTGGCTGTGGCCAGCAGGGGCCCAAAGGCCGGGGGACGAGCTCTTGGCCCTGTCTCTCCCGGCTGCAGGGGCTCCGCCGGCTCTCCCGGCCACCTGAGGGGTCGATGGTGAAAGGTGGGCCTCGCGGCCTGCAGCTTCCAGCCGGGACCCCGAGATGCCAGAACAAGGGTCATGTGCTGGCCAAGGGGATGGAGAGGTGCCTGCTCTCCACATGACCCCTGTCAGCTGCCTGGTGGCACGTCCCACCATGGGACCAAGGCTGTCTGGCTGGGACGTTCGAGTACTCTGCCCCTGGGGCTCTGGGGAATCGGGGGTCTGGCTCAGGGCACCAGGCTCCTGGCTGAGCTCTAGGATGGGGGGGCCCCAGCCAGGGATCTCCGTCCAAGCCCCTGCAGCTGCTCACCCTGGCCCGCCACACATTCCTGCCCACGCTGGGCTCTCCCAAGGCCCACCACGCCCGTGGGGACGTGGGGACAGCCTTGAGGCCCCTTAGTGCGCCCGTGATGGTGACGAGCCCCTCAGCCACCCAAGGCCTCTGCTCCTGCTGTGCCTTTCCCACCACTCGCCTCCTTTCCCTCCTTTCTGGAACATTCCCCACATCAAGTGCTGTGACTGCCTGATTTCAAACTCTCTGCCCCCCAGTCCCCAGCAGTGGCCTCTTCCCCGCCAGGCCCCTGGGAGGGCCGTGCTGCTCCCACACCCCCCACCCCAGGGCTTCGGGTCCAGGCCGTCTGCCACATACCCCGGCCAGTGCCAACCCGACAGCCCTGGGCCGGCTGTGCCGGCCACCCCAGCCGTCGCCTTTCCAGACACCGACGCAGACAGCGATGGAGTCAGATCGCGGAGGACAGCCGCCCACCTACCTGGGAGCGCTGCCGCCGTCTCTGCCGTCCCGTGGGGCCTGTGGGAAGAAGAGGAGGCCCCTGAACACCCTGCCCGGGGCCCTCCGGTGCCACGTCCACGGCCCAAACCAGGGCCAGCGGCTCCAGGGCCCACGTGCAGCCCTCGGATAGCAGAGGCCCACGGAGTGCAGGCCATGGGCTGGCGCAGGTGTGACTGCCGTCCTCTGAGGGGCAGCACGCTCACACCTCTGGTCGCAGCTGTGCCACCCAAGCCCGGAGAGTCCTCCAGCAGCCTGTGCCCCAGACCTCTGCCCCTCGGTCCGCACCTCGCTGAGCAAACCCTGGGTCCTAATGTGCCACGACCACCCCGCTCCACAGCCTGCTGCTGGGTCATGCAGATGGGCTGTGGCTTTGGGAAAGTGAGGAAGATTCAGGAGGGCCGGTGGAATCTGGAGCCTTCAGCAAACAGCGATGCACAGAACTTTCTAGGAGACTTAGGAGCAGCCAGCAAGAAGCGACCTGGGGGGCTCCGTCGGGGGCAGAGCCATGGGGGGCTCGGTGCCTTGCAGAGGGATGAAAGGCCAGTGTCACCTGGGAGCAGGTGAGAAGGAAGGAGGCAGTGGTCCTGCCCCGGGGCCTCCCAATCTAGAGGTTGCTCCGAGTCTGAGGGTGGAGGCCCCATTCTGGCCACAGCTACCCCCGAGGCCCCTGCCCTGGCTCCTGAGCAGGTGCAGCTCCTGCCCCGAGGCCATCCTGGGGGCCACCGCCCTTTAGGTGTCTGGTCTGCAGCAAGTGAGGGCCTTTGCCCCAACAGTGCCCTGGAGGAGCAGCTGGATGGGGAAGGGTCATTGCCAGGAAGGATCTGGGTCGGGAAGCAGGTGGCCTGGGGACATGAGGAAGCGTGGGCCACCACACACGGTGAAGCTGACCCCCCTGGCAGGTGCCTCTTCTGCGCCCCCTTCTCCAGGGACGAGGGGCTGGCTTGGAGGGGACACACCCCGAACCGTCCGGCTGTGAGATGCACAGTCCGGGTCGCATGAGGTCCTGGGTGTGCCGTGTGGGGCTTTGTCCTGAACCACCCACCCCGTGGACCTGGAGCCGTCCCGTGGCCTTACCCCTGCCCCCGTGGCTGGCCATTTCCTGTTGTTTGTGGCCTGAGTTGACCAATAGCCAACGGGGAGCTGGGGGCAGAGCCCAGGGCTCCCCTCGACTGACTTAAATACCGCAGGTGTCCTGTGGGCGGTAGAGACAAAGGACTTTAAAATTACTTCATTTTGTGGGGAAACGGGCCTCGTCTTGGCCCAGAAGCCACGTGGCCGCCAGTCTGAGTGGGTCCTGCTCTCCACATGGCCCTGTGGCCGCCCCCACCGACCGACCATTCCTGCTCCTTCCTCACTGGCCTTTGGGGCCTGGCCCAGGGTCGGGTCAGTGTCTTGGGACCTGGGTGAAGGCACAGGCAGCCTGGACCTCAGGCTGGATGACGCCACGGGTCCTGACCCCAGGTGTTGCTTGGGGGCCGTTTACGGAGCACGGAGCGTCACTCGCTTGCTCGGCCGGTTACAGAGCCGTGGACATCGCCGTGTTTACAGAGCCAAACGGGCGACAGTGCTGGCCTCGGGCCGGGGCCACGGCCGGCGAGAGACGTTGGTGATGTGTTCAGAAGCTGCGAAGATGGGAGATGGGGTCGGATAGTCGAGTCCAGGGCCCCAGACTGTGAGGCGCCGGTGGCAGCTGTGGCCCGGGGCCAGGGCACCCACCGGGATCCCAGGGGCACCAGCTCTACAAGACCAACAAGGCGACACGTCCCACTCCCTCTTGGCTGTGCCTCTGAGGGGTGACCAGAGCCACCTGTCCGTGAACTCGTTTGTCCGAGGCGTGGCCTAGTGCTCCGGAGGCCGTGCCTCCCCTTTCCTGAGGGCTTGTGGCCTTGGTGGCCTCCTGCCTGCACCTTTCCTGGGGCAGGTGCTCCGAGAAGCCACAAAGCCCCACCCGGGGCGTCTGAGCGTGGACAGCTCAAGGAGCCTGTGGGCCCTGACTCCTCACTGGAGCGCTGCCCACCACGCTGGGGGCATGTGGCACAGCCTCGCTCTCCACCTGCGGCTTTTCTGTGGGGCCTGGGTCAGGAGGACAAAGGCTGCGAAGCCGAGGGCCTTGGGGACCTGCGCAAGGCCCCGGTTCTGCCAAAGCAGCTGAGCGTGGCATGAGGCACCAGGGAGTGGGTGTCAGCCTGGGAGACCCTGTCCCCACAGACTAGCAGACACAGGACGCGCCACTCCTGTCTGGATGGGTGGGCTTGGGGGTCCTTTGGCGCCAACCAGATCTGAGAACCTGGACCCCCTCCTCAGGCAGGACTTTGGGGTGTGGCTTCCCTGGGCCCTGACCTGGGCAGGAGAGCTGAGAGCTGGGCCTGTGACCAGAGGCTGCCAGGCCAGGAGTGCGAGGCCGAGGGGACTCCTCGTGCAGCCTGGCCAGACCTCTGGGCCCCAGGAGGAGAGAGCGCACTCGAGCGGTCAGGGCCTGGGCCAGGGGCCGGGGTGTCCGTGCAGATATGGGCAATGAGGGGCCACACGCAGCCTCCAGTAGTGACAGATGCGCCGGCTCAGGGAGCTTCCGGGGCCAGAGCAGGTTGAGGCGTCGGTGGGCAGGGCCGTCCCCTGAGGGGTGCAGGGGCGCACATGTGGCTGCCCCGGCCTGCCGCCGTGGGAGGAAGCCCTGGGTCTTTCTGCGGCCCCCACGGATAGCCCATGTGCAAGTCCCCAAATTAGAATGTTCAGCAACTCGTGGTGCAGGCTGGTGCTGACTTGGGGCCTCGCCAGAAAGTGTCTCCTCCGTAGCACCCCACGAGATGGGAGCTGTGGGACTGCGTGCTCTCTGGCGAGCGGCAGTGACGGGCACGGGCTCAGACCTCAGACTGAGCAGCGGGGGCGGCCCCAGGTGCGTCTCTGCCTGGCGGGGAGGCCCCTCTGCTCAGGCCTCGCTGGGCCTGGGGAGCCGTGGGTGGTTCTATGACCATTTTCCGGCTCCTGGAAGGTCAAGGCTGGGACTCCTGGCCCTAGGCCTGGGGGAGAGGGGACCGCCGAGGACCACCTGGGTGCCCTGTCCCCAGTGGGCAGTTGGCATCAGGCCCTGGAGAGCCTGTGGGTGCTGTTTGGGGGTTGGCCTGCGGAGGGGCTCTCGCTGGCAGCGGGTGTGGGAAGGGTTAATGGCGGCCCCTACCCCAGCCTCAGCCTCCCATCTGCGGAGTTATTATTCCAGGGCTGCGTCAAGGGGAAACATCCCGCTGTGTGGGGATTAGGGCGGCCAGGGCCTGGGCACATTCGTGGGCCAGCTGTTCCCGCCCGGCGCTCACACCTGCTTTGGTTTATTATTCCTGCTTGGACAAGACAGAGCTCAGTTTTCAATCTTTAAAAGTTTCTAAAGAACTAAAGAACCCAGTCAACCCCTTTCTCTTGTTTTTCCCTGAACTCCCACCCAGAGGAGCTTCTGGAAGCCGCGCCCAGGCCAAGCTCGGGCAGCCAAGGCCCCTCCTGGCCCTGGGACCCCGCAGCCCGGGGCTGAGCCTCCACCTCGGGGCTGCACTGCCCAGCCGCCGGGCCAGGACTGGCACATCTGCTGGGTGAGCTGCTTTGCCTGCCTGGCCTGCCCGACTGGCCACAGCGAACGACCAGGGCTCCTGGCTAGAGGAAGGGGCGTCGCCACCGAACCCTGTCCTCTTTCAGACCCGCTGGCCCTGGCGGCACCTGCCCAGAGTGTCTCAGGTGCAGCCAGCTCAGGGCTGTTCCCGACTCGCCTCTTGGTGCAGACGAGGGAGGGGCGGCTGTCGTGGTGTGTCCAGGCTCCAGGTGGCTGGGGGCCCAGGACACTGGCGTCCCCCCACCGGGAGCTGTGCCGGTGCCCCTGCTGTGGACAACCTTGCAAGGGGACCAGGACATGTAGCAGCCACCACGACCCCACGCAGGGTGGGGGCTGTTTGGGCTCCGAGCATCAACTATCTTTTCAAGTGAAAAAATTGACTCCATCTGTGTTGGCCTAATGACTGATTAAATGACTAATCACGGAAGTTTTAATTAAACCCATTTTTCTCCGAGCCGGCGCGGGGAAGGGCTGCGAGGAGCGAGCCGGTCCTTGCCGAGAGCCACGATGAGCAATTACGCACAAGGTCATCGCGGCAAACTTCCCGCACGCGGCACCAGCCGATCTGATTGCAGCTCCGGCTGACGGCTTGCAGGCGGCTACGCTTTCCTATTGCAAGCACGCAGTTGGGATTTAGGATTTCTGGGGAACATGCAGCCAGAGCTGCCCCCCCGCCCTGTGGAATTCTCACGTGTGTCTGGACAAGTTCACGGCCACATTTATGAAACCGAGTCCAGCGTCCGCAGCTGACATAGTTTCTCATTGTTCAGGAACGGACGCGGCTCTTTGTCGTGTTGTGAAATTCCGTAATATGCCTGGAATGTCTCCGCAGGAATGCAGCAGGAGGCCGTCTCAGAAACGCGTCCTCTCCCAGGGAACAGGCGGCGGCATGTGCGGGGCCCGCGCTTCTGGTCCGAGCCCCCCGCCTCCCCGCAGGGAGGGCCCCCCGACCCATGCCGTCTCCTCCTCGGATGGGCAAGGGAGCGACTTGGGGCGCAGACTCTGGGACGGCGCAGAAGCCCCTTCCCGACCCCCTCCAGACCCCGGCTGGCACTGGCCATGATGACGCAGGGCGGGGCAGCGGTGGCCCTTCCACTGCACTCTGCCCCGTGTGGCCAGAGGCGCCAGGGGGCTCCTCCTGCTGGCTCCTGGACCTCATTGGAGGGGCTGAGTGGTCGGGGGTCTCCGCGGGCAAGTGGTCGTCCGAACCTCCAAGCGCAGGGGTCAGAGCCGGCCGGGGGCCTGGCAGGCCAGCCGGGCTCTCAGAGGTGGGCACCAGCCTCTGTGCCCACAAAGACCTTGGAGCAGGCATCTGAGGGACCCTCTGCCGCTTTCATCCACCGAAACACCCCATCGTAGGGAGCCCAGAAGTAGCGTCTCTCAGTCAGAACAGACATTCCGGAATCAGGCCTGAAAGTCGTCTCCAAGGGCAGCGTCTGCTGAGCACCCTCCCTTCTTACGCACATTACAGCTCCCGAATCACAGGGCGGTGTCACCCTGCGACCTGTGGACGTGGAGGGCTCCGCGTCCACGTCTGGTGTCTGGAGCCTCCTGGACAGCCCACGTGGGCTTGGAGGGGTTGCAGGCAGGACGCACCGGTGGCCCGGCGGGCAGGTGGGATGGCTGGGGTGTGGCTGTTTCCACGGCTGGATGGGGCTCCCGGTGCCACCCTTGGTCACCCCGCTGCTCACGGACACCGGTGGCTGCAGGAGCACTGCTGCCAGCCTGCACCGAGTTCCCGTGGCGGGGATGGTGGCCACCCTCCCCAGACCACGACATTCAGGGGCCAAAGCTCGCAGCGTGGGCGGTGACTTCACCGTGACAACCCGGAGACAAGCGTGTGGGGTTTGCAATTCGCTTCTCAGTCCCGGCTTCCTTGGCAGCTGAGGGAATCGCCCTGAGATGGGCGTGGAAACGTCGTGAGCCAGTGAGGCTATGGCGGCGTCTCAGGTGTCCTCAAGTCCGTGGCCTGTGTCCCTGGGCTCTGTCTGTTGCCACGGATGAGGCACTTCTGAGCCTCGTCCCTCTCACTGGGACTGGGAGTCAGACCTCGGGCCTTAGACACAAAGGGACACGCAGTCCTGAGGAGTGACGCAGGTGTGGCGGCTGCTCTGCGCCCACCGGCCTGGAGAAGCCCGAGGGTGGCCCAGGGCGTGACCCGGGTGGACCTGCAGCCAGGTCAGGCCCAGCAGGCCCAGATCCTGAGGCCTCTTGCCCACCGCGGGAAGGTCTCGAGCCCTCTGGGCCCTGGCAGAGCCGGCAGAGGGGCCCCCCGGGAGCTGCGTCACAGGGGTCCTGAGGAAATGGGGGCATCTGTGTGTTGGGGGCCAAGAACATCCCAGGCAAAAAAGGCCCTGCGGTGCTTGTGGCACCCCCAGCCGGAGGAGTCGGCAGAGCCCGTGGCAGGAGGGGCCCTGAGAGAGGCCTGGGTGGTCGCTGGGCAGACGCGGCACGTGCGGATCCACGCTGCGTGGGCACAGGGCCGGGGGCAGTGGAGGCCAGGGAGGTCTCAGACTTGAGGCTCTCTTGGGAGTCCAGGGCGTTAGTGACAGACCATCAAGCCCCTGCTGGTGCAGTTGAGCCCAGGGGACCCGCCGAGAGCCAGCCGCAGGCACCCCCTGCACCCCGACTTGGGTCTGCCACTCGCACACAGGGTGCCGGCAGCGTCCGTCCTGCCCTTGCCCTGGCCCTCCTGCCTGCAGACAGCGCGCCCTGTGCCCTGACTACGTGGGGACCCAGCCTGGGGGAGACAGCCGTGGCCCTGCTGATTTCTTAAGTGCAGACCCGACGCTGACGTCTGGAAGTCCAAGTGCACTGGACTGGCCGGAGCCCGGCTTGCTGGGAAGGACGGTTTCTCAGGGTTCCGGAGCTGCGCTCTTTGGGTCCAGAGCCAGGTCTGGCACTGCAGCTGGAGCCCCCCAACATGAAAAGCACCGGGTGGGGATCTTGGGCCCTACCCGCCTGCGGCGAGGCAGGAGCGTGGGGGGAAGACGCTGGGGCAGATGCTGGGGGCCTTGGGCGGGGTCGCCCATACTCTGGTGGGTCACATAAACACCAGAGGGCTCGGGGGGGGGGTCTTGGAGTGGGGCACAGAGCTGGGAAGGCAACTGGGGCGGGGCGGCCTGAGGGGCAGGGGACGGAGTGGCTGCCAGGACCCCGCGGGGGCCCCTGGTCCCCTCAGCCGACGTCCGGGTTTGCGTGTGCATGTTCTGAGGGGCCGTCCATCGCCGCAAATTCCCCTCCTGCTGCCACATCCCCCGGGTTATAATAGCCCCGGCCTGTGGACGTTTGATTTTGAGGGCCACGAAACCCCTCTGTGGGCACTGGCCGGGCCGTGGGGCGAGCAGGCTCCACCTTCCTTTTTCTCGGCAGGAGGACGGCAAAAGCCCTCCTTTTGCTGAAATGAGACGTGTCCCCATCAACCTCGGTGCCAGCAGGAATGCTGCCCTGAGCACGGTCGCGCACGCTGTCCGCGCCACCGTGTCTGGCTCTCACGCGTCTCGGGGTCGAAGCCTGGGCGAGTGGGGGGTCCTCCTGTTTGCGGGATCTCGGCGTTTCTTTGTCTACGCTCCTTGAGTGAACGTGCAAAGAGACCTTCGTGTTTAATTCACGAACCGTGATTCAGAGCGACACAGAGGGTGGCACCTGCCACTGGGGATGCTCTACCCAGCGCCGCCTCGCGAGTGGATCGGAGGCTTGTCAGCCCGCCAAGCCCGCGCCAGCCCCGCGTTCCCGCTCATCCCACGCCCTCCGGCGTCAGAGATGAGCAATCTAATTGCAGGGAGCTTCGCAGGCGGCACAGCTCTGGGCGGGGGCCGCAGGCCCTTCTGCCACTCAGCCCCTCTCTTCCCCGCTCACCGCGTGTCTGCCGCGGCCCTGCTCTCTGGCACGGCTGTTTCAATGAGGCCTCCGAGCGGGCGGCCTGAGGGTCGCTGTCCCGGGCACACAGGCCTCAGCCCCGTTGGCTGGAGAGCTGGCGCTGGGGCTCCTCTGCCCCTGCCCTGCCCTCTCCTCTGGCCCCTGCTCTCGGCCCCCGCCCACCCGGCCCACGTGGCCCGATGCCCCCGTGCTTGCCCTGTCTCAGGGGGGCTCACGTCTCCCAAGAGCAGGACTTTCCCTCAGGGGCCGTGGCCTGTGTCACGGCCACGCTCTGCTCCCATCGGGGTCGCGAACCTCACGCTGCCCCAGAGGACACGAGGCAGTGCGCCTGGGCTCCGCGGGGCCTGCCACGCCCTGCAAGGCCTGTGGGGCCAGCGGGTGGGGGTCTGGGGGGCAGGTGGGTGTCAGTCCTGCCGAGTCGTCTCCACCCCAGCGGGGACGATGGGACGGCCCGGCCCCGTGCTGGGAAGGAGCGTGTACCCAGAGGTATGGACAGGCGTCTCTGCGCTTCCCTGCAGCGAGATGTGCAGCCCTCTCTGATTCGTCAAACAATAACCCGAACGATTTGGGCGAGACACTACTGAACTCCAAGTCCCCGTGCCTCAGTTTCCTTTTCTGTAAAATGGGCTTGTTATGGCCCCTGACGAGTGCCATGCCCACAGCGCAGCCTGGCCCAGGACCGGCCCGTGAGCCCTCCAGCGGTGTAGCCCTGGCCACCGTCATCTTCCTCCGGGAGCCCCCAGCCCCTCCCCTCGGGACTCTGGGAAGTGGGGCCTGCAGTGACTGGGCTGCAGGGAGTAGGACACCCCTGCTCCGCCCACCTCTGGCCCCTGTGGGTGCGTCTGGAAGGGCGGCTGTCGGCTGTCGCAGGGGCCGCCCCGCCCCGCCCCTCTGCTCCCCGCAGAGCCAGGTTCTCCCCCCTCTCCAGACCACAGAAGCCGGGGCTGGGTGGCACTTCCACTACCTCCGCCCTTGCCCATGGGTTCTCCGGGTCGCAGGCCAGGAGAACCCGCAGGTGTGCCCCAGCGCGGCCCTGGCCGCGAGCGAGCACCCAGGAGGTGTACAGATACACAGGCTGGGGGTCGGCACCCGCCGCCCTGCCCATGACCTGCTGTGGCGGGCGAGAGCAAACCCCCAACCGCCCGTGAGCGGGTCGACCTCTCCTACCTGCTGCTTCCTGGCTGCTCCTGTCCCGAGGGCGTCGTCCCCCCAGGGACGCCTCTGGACCTGCTGCCTGCTCCCTAGAAGGATCGGGCAGGGCAGGGGAGAGGGCGGAGGCTCAGAAGGGGCCAGGAGCCCTGCCCTGGGCACCCGGACGCACGTGGCCTGGGTGTTAGGGGCAGCCCGGGTGGGCGCCGATTGCCCCCAGCCGTGGTGCTCACCTGGTAGAGGCTGTCCAAGGACAGGAAGGGGCGGTACCCGGGTGGGGGCGGCCCCAGGAGGATGTCCGCGAACTCTGCCCAGCCTTGCTGCACTCGCCGGCAGGCCCCAGGACGGTGGGGCGCGAGGGCCTTGGCTGAGGAGAAAGGAGGGGTTCGTCCGCTGCTGAAGCTCAGGCTGGAAGAGCCTTTCCTGAGGCTACTCCGAGGGGCTGCCATGGCCAAGGCGGTCAGCATGGCGGCCGTGCGGCCTGGGGCTGCCCCATCTCCGGGTGGGGCCTGGCCAAGGGTCCCCATCGTGCTGGCCCCTCCAGGTGGCCCGAGTGTACAGGGGTGTGTGCTTGGGGTCCCTAGACGCCCCCACAGTGCCTGGCTGGCCAATGCCCTGGGGTCTCCCCCTCCCCTGCAGCCCCTGTGGCTGAGGCGCTCGACTTTCAGGGGAGAGACAGGGACGGAGGCCAGACAGGCCCTCTGAGCACAGCCTGCGGAGGGAGGAGGCCCCGAGCTGGGCGAGTGTGGGGAGCATCCCCCCACCAGCCCCGCGAGGGGCTACAACCCCAGGAGACCCCGAGGTCCTTGAGCACTCGAGACCGGCAAGGCCGCCCTGTCCACCCTGGGTCCCTTCCTCCTCCCCCGGGGCCCCAAGCGGGAGGGAGAGGGCGTTCCTTCACAGGTGGAGTTGCAGCCCCGGCGCCCACCTTCCGCCGCTTTCACAAGGAAAGGCGTCGGTGCAGCCGGAGCTGGTCCCTTCAACGCTCAGCGGGCGCAGGACTCCCCACCCCCAAGCTCACGTGTGTGTCAGAGTCACTGTCCTCTGAGTGGCTGGGGCCGAGGGCCGTGGGGAGGGGGCGCGGGCGGGAGCTGAGGGACGCGGCGAGGGCTGCAGGCAGCAGCTGGAGCTGCCTGGGTCGGGGGTTCTGACGGGGAGGCCTGGGCAGGGGCGCTGGCCACGGATGAGGGTCTCCACAGGGCAGCAACTCCATCGGAAAATGGAAGAGACCCCGTGAGGGGCTGGGCAGGAGCCCACATCCTTGTGGGGTCAACTTCATCTGAGGCAGCGGGAGGCAGCCCAGGAGACACTGCTCCCGCCAGCCGTGTGCAGGCGACGTCACGCTAGGCCCTGTGCCGGCCCCTCGGGGGCGCGAATGGGTGTCCTTCCTGCGTGCACTGGCCGGGCCCTGGGGCCAGAGGCATTAACGTCCCTTCCCCGAGCCCAGCAGAGGCACTGGGAGAGCCAGGCCCCAGAAGTATTTCCAAATTACAAGTGGGCGGATTATTTCTCTCGGAGGTGTCTTAATTTCATCATTATGGTGCGTTATACAAAGCAAAGTCTTTCCTCCTGCAAGGACACTCTTTGCTAATGTCCTCCTTCTCCCCATTAGCTTTTGCTGTCCCGGCACTATTCACGGCCAGGGCAACGGCCGGAACTTTGCTGCTGACGCCATGGTTTCCACTTCTCAACGCACTGACGGCTTCCATGGGGACTCCAGTGGGGCTGCCTTGGACCACGTCCTTTGTCAACACCTCTTGGGCGATACGGACACCAGCTCTGCCTCCCGACAAGCAGAGTCCTGGGCCCTCGGCAAGGTGGCTGCTCCCAAGTGGCCCCGCCGGAGCTCTAAGGACATGTGGTCCATGTGACAGCCACTGCGGCTTCAGGCCCCGACCCCCCGCCCGCCATTTCCAGGGGCAAGGTGGGCGTCGGCAAATGCATCTGAAGGCCCAGCAGGCGTTTCTGTGCGCGGACACCCGTCCAGGGCCTGCCTTCCTCGGCCCGGAGGCTCCGACCGAGCTGCGTGAAGAGGCACCTGCGTGGCACCAGGCACCCGCAGGCAGGTTCTCTCGAGATCTCGCCGAGGCAGAGGCTCTGCCATCGCTGCCCCTCAGCTGGTGAGATGCCACGGCTCAGGCAGGGTGCATGAGAGCTGCGGTGCTGGCCACCCTCCCGGGCAGCACGAACGTCATGGAAATCATCTGCCCCCAGACCTCGGGGAGAGGACGCAGAACAGCAGGAATTCGGGAAAGTCTTTCAGCCCATGTGGGTTTGCATTTGGGGCCACCTGCCGGTGAGGGCGGGGTCCCCTCTGTGCCGTCCCCTGCCTGGGGGTGCGGGAGAATGAGGCTCTGACTTGGCCAAGACCTCTTCTGTTGCAGGTGCGATAAACCCACAAGAAATGGCTTAAAGTTTAAGTTTGGCTGAAGTTTCACCCTTAAACCGAAAGAGGAATTGCATCCTCAGTCCTAGGAGGGAACCTTCTAGACCCAGCATATTTGACCCACGAGCCCACGCCGTGTCTCTCTCGGGTTGTCATTTCTCCCTCCCTCAGGCTCTGACCTGAGCCAGGCCATCGGCCACGTGGGATGGGCCTTCCAAGGGGGGTCCAGCTGCCACATGGGTGGCACCATGTGGATACCTTTGCCACCACGAGTGGAGCGCCCAGTCCCCACGGTGGTGACCACAGGCTGACCACGGTGGTTCTGCACCTGCCAGTCCTGCCACCTCTACTTTCTGCTCTCGCGGCCTCAGGTGTAACCCCAGATCTGCACTGCCCTTCCCGAGATTCCCACCCCAGCCCGTCGCGCTCCAGACAGAGGCTGGGGGTCAGCCGCCAGCCCCCTACTCCTCCCTTTACCCCTCGGTCGCTGCAGCAGCAAGGCCCCCTCGGTTCTGCCTTCAAGACACGTTTGCACCTGAGCCCACCCGATGCTGCCCCTGCCCTGCTGCACCCCCCCTGGCCCCAGCGCCCCACACGGCCCCCAGCTGCACTCCGGCCCCTGGGCCTCCGACACTGCAGCCCCTGGCGCGGGCTGGCCTCTCCTCTGCTCTGTCCACACCCACTTTGGGCGGTCCCCTCACTGCCCGTGGGTGTAAACACCGCCTTACCGAAGGAGCCCCCACCTCCCGCCTCCTCTGGGGCCAGGCGCCAGCCCCAGCTTCCTGCAGACACCTCCACGCTGTGCCTGGGACATGGGGCTCTGGGTGCCCAAAACCTGATCCCTCCTCCAGCTCAGCCTCCCGCTCCGTGAGAGGCCCCACCCCACCTGGGGCTACAGTCCCCCCTCCCTTCACGGGGGTGCCCCATCAGTGCAGGGTGCCCCAGGTCCCTCTTGAGTCCTCCCTGCGGGCAGCTGTGTGGCCACCGTCTGCGCTTGGATGGCTGCGGCAGGACCTGCCCGGCCCCTTGGCGCCCGCTCTGCCGGGCAGTCCGTTTGTCACTCCAGCACACGGCTGGCTCGAAACATCGGTGGGACCTTGTCCTCTCCTGTTCCAAACACCCAGGGGCCCTCACGGGCCACACCCTCCAACCACGTCTCTCCGCGACTTGCCCACGGCCCCGCGGCCTCTGCCCGCTGCCCTGGCTGGAGCCTTCCCTCTGCGCCCAGGCAGGGCTGTCCTCTCCTGCGGCTCCTCGGGTCCCACCAGCACCTCTCTCAGCGCCTTGCTTGTTCCTGCTCCTGCCTGAGCCGCTAGTTCCTCTGTTTTGGCCTGTCCTTGGCAGCGTGAACGTCCCGTCTCATCTCCCAGGTGTCCCTCGGTGGCACCTGGGCATGTCGCTGCTGCCCACCTGCTGGCTGTGGTGTGACAGAGCCAGGCACTGGCCTCGCCTGTCACCCACTCTGCAGGCCATGCTGTGAGGCCATGGAAGGTCTGGTGGCAAGTGCCACCAAAGGCACTAAGATCTGACCTCCGAGAACAGATGAGGTTCAGAGGCGCCGTCAGGTGGGCGACGGCCCCTGTCAAGGGAAACCCCTCCCAGGGAGTGACAACCACCCACCCCCGGGGCCATGGCGTAAGCTCAGTGAGACACATTCTGTGATGAAGGTGTAAAGTCATCAAATCCTGGGCTCCACAGGTCCAGAGGAGCCACTTAGGCAGGGGGGGCTCCCTGCCTCAGCCCCCAGGTGAACTCGGAGTGGCTCCTGGCACGTTCCTGGGGACACTCCCGCCTCGGAGGCCGTGCTCCGCACTGCCCGGGCCAACCCATGGAGGCAGGTGCCCAACCGGCTCTCAGGAGTCACTTCTGAGGCCGTTATGCTGACAGTAATGACAACAATTATGGCTTTGTCAGCAAGATAAAGGTCACCGTGCGACCTCGAGAGAGACTCCGGAGAAAGGGAGGCTGCGCCAGCCCCAGGGATCAGAGCGGGCAGCCTGACCTCTCCAGGAGGGAAACGCCAATTAATTACCTTTTTACAGCCGACTCAATTAGACTCCCCAGTCACCTGTGTAGGACACCCAGGCAGCCGGCGCAGAAGCCGCCCGAATAAACACACGGGCAGGGCTGGGATGTGCCGGGAAACAGCCGCGGCGGGCCAGGCCCTCCCGGGTGCAGAGCCGGCCACAAGCCCAAATGTTTCCTTCATTTAAGTGCAATCAGAAAATTAAACATGATTGGCCCTAAGGGGACGAGAACGGTCTCATCTGGAGGTGACCAGACACACTGCATTAGTCTTTAAGAGTCGATTCAATTAGCCAAGGAGCTCCGCTCTTTAGAGACGGGGGACAGGAGTGCCGAGGAGCCAGCCGGTGCGTCTGCAGGACACGTGGGACGGTCCCGATGTCCCAGCACTGTGCGAGGGCAGGTGGCTGCCATGGCCTGCAGGTGCTGCCCAGACACCCAGGTGAGACTCCCTCCACACTGCCCTCCTCTCAGGGACACACTTGCCCCTCGCTGGCCTGAGGGCTGGACGTCCACTGCGGGGGAGCCGCCCTCGCCAGCTGCGGATGGCAGGGCCTGTCCCTGTCCCAACACGCTGCTGTCCTCCCTGCACAGGCCTGCCTGACACGGCTCTCCAAATCCCCTGCTGGCCACGGCCAGAGCTCCAACCTCACCTCCCCACCAGCCTCACCTCCGTCACCCTCGTCACCTCTGTCACCCTCGTCACCTCCCTGCCCTCCTCACCTCCGTCACCCTCCTCACCTCCCCGCCCTGCTCACCTCCACCTTGCAGTCTGCTCAGCATTGGAACAGGGACTAGGTCCCTTGCTGAGCACTTTCCATGTGGTTTACGCGCACTTACCCTCACCTTGCTACCCCACTGTATGTAGGTGACGAAACTGAGGGACAGCCAGCTCCGCCCAAGGCATCATACTGCTTTGCCGGCGGCTGGGTCCTCCCTGGCCCACGGGACTCTTCCTTTCCAGCTGGTGCATCCTCACCCCACTGAGGCGGAAACCGTGAGCCAGCTCTGGCTGGGCCAGGGCTTTCTCGGGGGCCCTGGGAGGGCTCCCGGCGGCCACTGACCCTTGTCCCGTCGCCACGCTGCCTGCGCCCAGGGCTGGGGCACCGGCCTGAGAACCAGGCCCAGGAGCAGCCGCTCAGCGCAGGGACAGCAGGAGCCGACTGTGCCCTCACCCTTCCTGTGCCGGGTCCAGGCCTGGCTTATTCTTTTATTAGGAGGTTTTCAAATTCCAGACTTTCCAAAGGTGTGTCTCTGTGACAATGAGGATGCAAGGGATGTCACTGCTGGGTTGGAGCCAGGGGCACGCTAGACACGGGCTGTCACTTCACGAGTCAGACACCGCCCCACCGACCACCTCGAGAGCCCGGGGTGGCGAGGGCTGGGCCCAGGTGGGGCCGGGACCTCGCTCAGCAGAGCCACCTCCGGGGCCACGGCGCGCGTGCCAGGACAGCCCAGCACTGGCCTTGCTGAAGTGCAGAATACGGGTGACCCCGTTTGCTGACACCCCTTCTGAATTCCCGCCACAGCCGCAGCGGCTCCTGTGTTTTTCTCTGATGAGAGCTACACGCTCTGGGCTGTGCCTCCGCTGGGCCGCAAAGCCCCCTTTCACAAACCTGGGCTGATGCTTCTCTGCCACCTCCAGGGCACACCCCATCGTCAGACTCGCCTCTGTGCTCTGACACGTGGTCAGAAAGAAACCTGCCAGCGAGCCTGGCGCCTGCGCACCCACGACAGAGGCTGCAGGCAGCATGTGGCCGATGGACACACAGGGGCAGCCCGTGTGGGCTCCGTGACACAGGGAAGCTCTGACCACAGATGGCCAGGGTGCCCACGTGGGCCAAGGTCCCGCCAGAGGTCCCGGCAGCAGAAGGGCTGATGTGGGTCCCGGGTGCCCCACCATGTGGGGCAGCGGAAAGCGGAGCCACTACAGCTGGTGCCAACGCTGCCTGCGCCGCGCCCACGGTCCCCAGCAGCACCGATGTCAGAGCCGTTGGCTGGCCTGGCAGCACCAAGAGCTCTGGAGCCCGTTTGGGGCCTAGACCCCCGAGGTCACTTCTGCCCCTCAGCACCTCCTCCCTGCCGCCGCCCTTCCCTGCCGCAGCCCTCCGCCCTCCGAGCGGTTCCAGCCCAGCCTCCTCCTCATCCCCGGACGGTGGGTGCGTGGAGGGAGACAGACTCGCCCGGCAGTGACGGGGTGGGTGCTGGGGGGAGACGCCAGGCCATGGCCACCTCTGCCTAAGGTGGGGGTGGAGCCTCCAGCAGCACAACGGGTTCCCCCCAGAAAGACGCTTTGGCACCCAGCACACAGCCATGGCCTCTGCACGGGGCTCTGCCTGGTGCAGATCAGCTGCCACGCGCCACCCGACGAACGGCCCCCTGCAAAGCCAGCCCCACTGGGACCTACGGCCAAAGTCCTGGGGGTCTTCCTGGCTCCCTCTGCCGCTGCAGGGCAGAGGAGGCCCTGTCAGACCCCAGGGGGCTGGCTACCACCGAGGGTGCAGCCAGATGGGGGTGCCTGGAGCCTCCTGGCTCCTGAGAGCTGTGGAAGGGCCACAGGCGTCCCTCCCTGAGGGGCAGGGAGGACCCTCACCAGTGAAGCCCTGGCCAGAGGGAGGGCGGCCCTCAGGGCTGGCAGGAGCAGGGCTGGGGGTGGGCAGGGAGCACAGCCCTGCCAGGGAGAGGGCCCCACAGCGGGGTGTGGCAGGAGCCCCGAGGGCCAGCCAGCCCAGTCCGCATCGAGATGCTGCCCGAACACGTCCTGTGCCCCCACAGCCTCTTAGGAGAGGGCGGGGCTGGAAAGGGGGGCTCTGTGTTTTCTTTTCCTTTAAAACTAAATTCAGATTCACAGAGAAGTTGTAGGCTCGTCATCAAGAGCATTTTCCCTGTGCCCTCTGAGAGTGAGTTGCTGCCGGTTTGGTCGTCCCCCCAGACCTTACAACATCCCAGTATGTTCCTCATCTGACGACCACAGCATGGCTGTCCCATTGTCCCACTAACGTCCCCTGTGGTAGAATGATCCTCCTGCCTCAGCCTCCCATGGAGCTGGGACTATAGGTGCGTGCCACTGCGCCCGGCTAACTTTTTTACGTTTTTTAAGAGATGGGGTCTTGCTATGTTGCTCAGGCTGGTCTCGTACTCCTGGGCTCAAGCGATACTCCTGCCTCGGCTCCCAAAGTGCTGGCATTACAGGCGTGAGCCGCCGCGCCCGGCCGCCAAGCACTTGTGACTCCGGAGCGCCAGGCCCTGTGCTTCCTGCCCCGCCTGGACTGGCCATTTCTCCAAGAAACCCTGGTTCTTCCCACAGAGACCAGATCCAGGTGCCCAGTGGGCTCACTGATCCTGGGGTGTTGCTGCTCACAGGCTCTGTCAGAGCTGGAGAAGGCGTGTGCGCACACACGCGTGCACAGCTGTGTGCGCACGGACACGCGCACAGACAAGTTCGCTTTGTATCTGTCCATAATGCAAACCCCAAGCTCATGCACCCCCAAGTCCGAGCCCAGGCTTCTCCTCATTTCCCCTGTCCCGGGTCTGTTTCTACCTCCTGCACCGCCCTCAGGCAGGGACGCCCCGGGTACCCTGTCCCCATCGCCACCCAGCCCTGCAGGAGCCCTCCCCAGCCCTGCGCTCCAACCATGCCCTGTGTGGGGGTGTCCCCACCCCGTGGGGTCGCTGACTCCTGGAGCAGGGGCTCCCATGCCCCCCTGGGCCCCAACACCCACACTACTGGCGGGTCTGAATGGCTTCAGGGCTGAATTGTTCTGGACGGGAAGGGGAAGGAACAAGAACGAGCCTCGGGGAAGTGAGAGGGTCTGAGAAGGAAGAGAGAGTAAGAGGGCAGATTTTACCCAAAAGAGCAGCTACCGCTAAGGAGACTGCTGAGCCCCGAGAGAGAGAGGAGTGCCCCCCACACCCGCCATTGCAGGGCACCCCGCCCTCCCAGCCTGGACTCGAGAACTCACCTCGTCTGGAGCCGCCACCCAGGACCCTGCCCGACTCCAAGCCACTTGGTTTGAGGCGGACACACACTGAGCGTCTGCGTCCATTTCCATTTTTACCCCCTGCTTTGGCATTGGAAGCAACATGGTACCTTTTTATACTATATTTTTCTGGGACATTCCCTCTATATGATGTGATTCCTAGAAAAAGAATTTATAGTACAAACTTCCCTTTAAAAACATGGCTCTTTTATGCTACTCTGCCATAATTAACTGCAGACGATTAATATTAAAACGCGATCGCCCCACGAGGCAATGAAATTCCCAGGAATTCTCCGCTGCACGTTGTCACTTTTATTGGCAAGGTTGAATTAGCAGCAGAGGGCACCTTGAATTCTAAAATCGTGGTACAATAACGCTTGGTTCTTCATAGATCCCATCTGATGAACACACAAAACCATTTGTGCGACATGTGAAGAGCAGAAATCACTCAGATCACGGAAAACATCCACTGGGAAGGTTTGTGCATAAAAAAAAAAGGAATCTGACCCTCTCAAGCCTGTGGCTTCTCTGGGGTCCGGAATCCAATTAGCAGGGGATTGTCTGAGCCACGCGCACCCCGCTGTGGTCAGCACCTGCGCGAGACTCGATGGGCCTCGGGGCGGCCGAGGCAGACACCTGCTGGCAACGAGCTACACAAAAGGCTCATCGTGTGAAGCCGCGGGTGGGAATTACAAAAGGTTAAGAGAATGAATATAAAAATCTTTCTGAATATAAAATCAATGTGCTTTGTTACTAAAATCTGGGTGCTGTAATTTAACCAAAATAGGGTTTAGAATATCTGGCAATAGTCCATACCTAGGACGTCGTCTTTGCAATGCAATGCAAACCATCTATTCAAAAGTTAAAAACAATTAAATTACTGAAATATTTCATATCAACAAAACAATAAGATACTACGATTTGCAATTACGTACTACTGACATTAGGCCTCTGGAAAGAGGACACATTTTTCTCTCTTCATTTTACCAATTTGTATAAATGAAAACCAAGTTTTTGGAGGGCTTGTTTTCTCACTTGCTGCTGGGGCCAGGAAAGGTGCTTTGTCCCCGAGTCCCGGCTGGGCGCAGGGTGGGTGCCCGGTGGTCCAGTGCACCTAGCAGCCGCAGGCGCCGCTCCAACCCCCCAGGGCTGTCCCTTCGGGTGGGGGCAGGGGATGGGCTGCATTTCCAGCCTCCTCCACAGGCAGTGGACCAGGGCCTGTGGTCCCCAACCCCTGGCAGCGGGGCAGGGCTGGACGTGCCCCTGGGAGAGCCCAGCGGCCTTGACCCAGTGGGGTGAGGCCGCCTTCCAGGGCCTCCCCGTGCCCCACCACTGAGCACACCCAGGGCTGCAAAACAGAGGCTGGTGGCCGCATCTGGCCACATTTCCATGGTCCAGAGAACTGGGGGTGCGGAGCTGCTCCCGCCGCTGGGGAAGGTGTTCCAGCTACCCTGGCTGTCGGCACCGAGTCAGGAACATGTCGAAACCTCGATAATTGCCTTTCAGTGTAAGACGACGCCCACTCTGCTTTAATTTTAGGTCTGACTCATGCCGCGGTGCTTCTCTAAGGCAGGTCGGAGCCCCCTCCCCTCCCTCCTCTGCCGCGAGCAGCCCGACCTCCCCGCCCCAAATCCCTAACTGCTCAAAGGGCGTGAAATCCAGGGGTTGTCGGACATTCGGACATTCGCTGTGTCCCAGGGCAGGTGGAGGTGGGAAGGGGGGCGGCACATCCCCACCTGTCGGGCGGCCCCAGAAGCAAAGGCCGTGGGTGAAGCCTGTCGGGTGCCCTGCGCTGCGAAGTCCAGACTAGACCACGGGGGCCGTGCGAGTGCCTGAGCACAGCAGCCGGGGACGCCGTTAGCCTGAGACCGCACGAGACCCTCACACGGGATCGGAGCCGCCCTCACATTCCGGCTGTTCTAACAGAATCAGCGTGTTCACCACCAGGGCCGGATTTTAACTGCAAAATCGGCAAACACGTTAATCATGGAGACTGCGGGGCACTGGGGGGGTCACGCACAGGGCAACCCCACGTGCTTCCTCAGCCAGAGATGCGGGCTGAGGGCGCGACCTCTGCTCCCCATCCCCCCCGCAGAGACGGCTGGAGGCCTCACCCTGCTGGTCTGTGCTCCCAGCAGGGCCCAGCAGTGTGTGCTGGGACCGGGTCCCCTCATCGCAAAAACAGCTGGTGGACTCACAGCGTTTCTCCTCCAGGTGACAGACCTGGTCTCTGCGGGCACATTGCACTTCTTATCTCGATGTGGCCCGGCATGTCTGTGTGACCAAGTTCTGTACAACAGCAGGGGGCTCTGGCCTCCAGGAAGCTTCTTTAGAAGAGGTGGGCCCTTTTCCTTGCCCTCTAGGCTTTCCCCTTTCTGCAGCTGGAACAGGGGCATGATGGCTGGAGCTTGTGCAGCCCTTCAAGACCACGAGGCAGAATAGGAAACAGAAACTGGGTCCCAGTGGTTGGGGAGGGACTTCACTTCTTCCTCTGGGCTTTTCCATGAGAGAGAAGTAACCATGGATGGGGTTGAAGCCACTATCGTGTTGTGTGTTGGAAGCAGCCCACCTCACCTAAGCACACAGCCTGCCCAGGAAGATGAAGCCTATCTAGCCTATGTAGGCCCTGCACCTCGTCCAGGCCAGCTGGAGAGGGCGCAAGTGGGGTAAGGCCGCTTCTGGTGAGCAGGAGGGTCCCCGTGAAGACCGTCTTTGCCTCTGGCTGTGCTGCGTCCACTGTGTCTGGTCGTGGGGAGGTGTCCATGATGCCTGCGACCGGGTGGGAGGGACACCCGGACTTAGCGCCTCTGCCCCCGGGTGCACGTTCCTGCATCTCCCTTGCTCGGGAGTCAGTGGAAGGGGCTTCAATGGGCATAGCCACCTCGGAGATTTTCTGGCCCCAAATTGTTTCCAGTCTTACGTTGAACATCTTTTGACCTGAAGCTCCCTGACCGTGTTGGAGCCGCCGGGTGGGACACACTGGCTGGTGGCTGGCAGGACGCGCGGACCTGCAGGTGCAGAGGGTGCCACGTGGGCGGGTCCCAGCAGTGCTGCCCCCACGGCCACTGAGCTGCGTTGTTACGGGGAATCCTGTGTCCGGCAGGCACGTGGCCCTCTCCAGGGACGCACAGAGGCAGCCCGTAGAGCAGATGGGCACAGCCACCGCCAGCAACGCCGCGAGCCTCGGAAAGGGCTCCGGTCCTCTGCGAAGGTCTGGCCAGAGGGATGGACGCCGGAACCAGGAGACTAGTGAGGAAGCGCAGTGGCCATGCCAGGGACGTGTGGGGACAGCGTTTGTTTGGTTTTGAGAATACAGAGTTCACTCTTACGAGGAAACAATTCCTGGCTTGTCGTCCTGTGTGTGGGGAAGGCTGCAGGGTGCCACGGTTTTGCTTTCTTCCAGGATGACGGACAGAGAAAGGCGGCTAGGTCCCCTCTGGCTGTTGGTGAGGTCTTGTTCGAGGGCCCATGTGTGGCTGGGCATAGGCCTGCTCAGACCCCCTGCAGCCCTGGGGGTCTGCCCTGCCCGGCCTCCTCCACCCTGCTGACCAAGGGGGGGTGCCAGGAGCTGTCTCGGACCTTTGGGTGACTCCGGTGGGTCCCTGACATGAGCCTTCCAGCCACCTGGGCACGGGGCAGCGGCGCTGTCCCGTTGAAGCTGTCATCATCTTGGAGTCTCCTTGCACCTGCGGGTGAACCCGTCCTAGCCGGGACAGAGCAAATGTTTGCAGTGACCTCATTGATTCTGCAGAACACCGGGGAGTGGGACACGCGGCCAGAGTGTCCCCCACCCTGAGGGGCTTGAGGGCCGGGCGGGGGCTCAAGGGGCCGAGGGGGACCTGGGTGTCCCCGGGGCTGCGGAGGCCGGGTGTCCCTGTGCGTGGAGGGCAGACTCTCTACGGCAGAGGGGAACTGGCGGGAAAGTTCGTTTTGGACGTCACGTGGAGAGAAGGAGCCAGGAATGCGATCGCGTCAGGGTGGAAGGCGGTGAGCGTGACGACTGTGTCTTGATGGCCCCCCGGAGGAGACAAGACGGACCAGACAGAGTGACGTCTGCATCGCACCCCTGTCCATCGCAGGTTGCCACAAAAGTGAAGCCCCTCGGCCGGGCCCCACACTGTGCCTGGGCCCACGCAGCCCCGGCCAGGGGTCCGGATTTCACAGACGACACACAGCGACCATAGAAGTCACTCAAACTTGAAAGTGTTTCTGGGGCACGAGACCGAATGCTTGGGCCTGGGAAGACCCGCTCTGGGTGCTACTGATGACTCGGTTGTCCCAGTAACGACCACCCCCGGGGGCTGCAGGGCGTAGAGCGCCACGTTGCCCAGCAATTCAGCCCCAAGAGGGACTTGCGCGTCCAGAGCCACCTGTCCAGGGTCCCTGCCTGGGCAAGGGTCCCGAGTGTTCCCGGGCTGAATTCTGCCCGACCAGCCCTCCCCACGAGGGAAAGACACGGCTTTAAGCAAAGCACAGGCAGGCAGGGAGCCCGTCCCCCGCCCCCAGCCCTCCCCAGCCCCTCCTCCTTTCTCAGCTGGGTCTCCACGGGGCAGACGTGACCGTGACCGGGTCCTTACCCCCAGGCTGCCCTCTGCGAAGGCCTGCTGGGGCCGCACTTGGCTCAGGCAGGGTCCTGGGTGGACCGGACGCCACTGCAGCCCTCGCTTTACGGGTGAGAGACTGAGGCACAAGCAGACTCAGCGTCAGGAACGTGGTCCCGGACGCCGTGGGGGAGGGGCCCGGGCCACACTGCAAGGGGTCGGGGGCCAAGCCTGGCAGTTCTCACGAGGACAGGACACGTCCCTCTAGCTTTCCCACAGGTGACTTCCTTTGTGCCGGACACTCGAGTCACGGCAAAGCCAGGGACAAGCCGGAGCCCAGCACCCGGAAGCGGCGTCCACAGGGGAGGACCCACCCCAGGCCCGGTGAACCCCAGACCCGTGCGGCAATGACGCTGGCATCACGTCACAGTGACAAGGACGGGGACGCTGCGCCTTGGCCTGGGCGTGTGCTTGCGGGAGGGCCGGCGGTGCTCAGCCGGCGACGCGCGGACCTGCATTCCGGGGCCTGGTTTCAATCGAGACCTCGTTACTTGGCTCTGAAAACCTCTGCAAGCAGGAGGAGTGGCGCCCAGTGAGTATTTTTACGCAGAAATATGAGAGCTATTCCACCGATGTGGCGTAAAATCGCTTCTATAAACCGAGGCGAAGGCAGACAGGGTGCGTGCCAGGCCCCCGACCCCCTCAGGGCTGCACCAAGTTGGCGCCCCACAGAGGCGCTGAGGCTCCCGCAGCCCTCAGGCCGCAGCCCGACCGTGGGGAAGGAAGCGGGGCCCCCTCCCCCCGCTGCCCGGGACGGCCCTTCCTGGTCTGCCGTGTGGGAAACAGTTCATGAGTTCGGTCCTTCATGGCCTTCTCAGGCCCGTGTTTGCACAGAGCCGGCCTCCTCTGCAAGGCAGGCCCACCGTGGCCCTGGGGGCCTCTGGCCACCAGCTGGTCAAGCTTCTGGGTGGGGCGGGTGGGAAGGGGATTGGGCTCAGGCACCTGGAGGGGACACCTGGCCGCAGAGGGGTCCTCCGAGGCCCCGAAAGGCCATCTCACTGACACTTCCTCACCACCTCAGCCGCGAACGACAGAACCTCAGGGAGAACGGGGCACAGGGACCGGCCGGGAACGCTATGCGGAGAGGGGCCACCGCGGGCAATGACCAGGAGGGCTGGGAGGGCCACAGGGCCACATGGGAGGCTCGGAGTGACTAGGAGGGCTTGGGTGCTACCTGCCGACATCACCTTCAGCCCTGTTGCCCGACAGGCAGCGAGGAGCCAGAGGCGGCCAAGCCCACACAGCTGTGCGGCCCATGGGACTGGGAGCGCCCTGGGTGCAGATGTGAGGAGGGGTTGGGCCTGGCCAGGGGGACAGGACAGGGCGTGGGCCGGGTCACAGGGGCCTCGGGCTGGTGGGGGCTGGGCCGCCCTGGGAGAGGGGAGCGGGGCAGGGAGGGGCCGGCCCTGCCCAGCACCCGCTCCAGGGGTCCTGGCAGAAGGGCCTGGGCAGGTGGGAGGCGGCGAGGGGTTGGGGGCAGCCAGTGTGGGGAGCTGCGTGGACTCCTGGCGGCACACGGGGTGCAAATCTGGAAGAGGAGAGGCGTTGCAGAGGGCCGGACTCGAGGGCCCCTGGGTGGGCTGCCGTCTCTGGGGTCCCGGCGGGAGTGGCCTGTATGGTGGGCGGGGCCGGGCGGAGTCGCACTGGGAGCTGGGTGCTCCCAGCAGAGGCAAGCGGGGCGAAGGCTGGAGCGGGGGGCGTGTTTGCGATGACCAGGGACATCCTGTCAGCCTGCAACTCTCATCCGCGCTATGGGTGGCGGCCGTGCTCCTGGCTCTGTAGCACCCCCCAGCCCACCATGTCTCAGTTCTGGACGCCGCCCCACATCTCCGCTTGGCCCGTTTTGCCCCCTGACCGGGCATGGTCCCAGCTGTGGGGCCGGGGGACCTCGGCTGTCAGCCGGGCCGCCCTGAAGGCCCAAGCCCAAAGTGCCCGTGAACCTGTTCGGCAGGGACGTCTGTGGAGCCACCTGCTCGTCCGTCAGAGTCTAGAAGGTCTGGGGTGCAGGGCTGTGGTGGGGGAGACGACACGCCACCAACGACCCCCAGCCCCAGAGCAGTGCTGGGCTGAGCTGCCTCTGTGCACACGATGCCCGCCAGGGCCGTCCCCCCATCCCCGAATTAGGACGCAAACCCTGTAATCACAGTGCGCCGGGTTACTCGCAGGGATTCGCTGTCACGGAACACACACCGCGGTGACTAAACTTTGGTTCAACTCCCTGGCTCAGCACCCAGCTCCCGTGAATAATTGCGGAAGGATCTGTGGCAGATCCAGGCCGAGCGTGCTGCCGAAGCGCAGTTTCACCTGCTGCTGCCTTGGGCTGCGCTCGGGGGAGGCTCTGCCCCGGCACCCGGAGCGGCACCTTGTGAAGAACTTGAGCTGAGCACACAGTAGAACCAGCCGGAAAACCAGGCCACCAGTGCCCACAGAGCCTCAGGCGGAGGCTGCCATGGGGGCTCCGAGGTGACAATCGTGGTCAGGGGTTGTGTCCAGGCTGACCACAGGCCTTGAGCCCCTGAGGTTTGGCCCGTGGCCCGCAGACCCGGGAATTCAGTGGATCCTATGGGTGCTGCACCCCCAGTGCATGCTCAGGGCGACACACGAAGGGACCCGAGCAGCCTGGGCCGCCCCCAGGACTGCACGTTGGGTTTGTGTGGTAGGGACAGCCATCCGGCCGCCTGCCAGGACACCCAGGACCGCCAGCCCCCGCCTGCATGGTGACCCCCTGGGGGGGTCCTGCTCAGGCCTGGTTATGGGGCACCCCCGTCATCCCCACCCCTGTCACCCCCCACCCCTGACTGCCACGCCCCACCAGCAATGGCCTGTGAGCTGCACTCACCAGGCTGGCTGTGGGGGGCGTCGTCCTGGCCGCAGAAGGCACCCGCATCCAGCGCTGGCTCCAGGTGTCCCCCGGGCAGGGGCGAGTTGGCGCCGGCACCTTCCAGGGCAGCTGCGGGCTCCAGTGTCCCCGTGGACAGTGGGTAAGGGATGCACTCGAAGCCACTGTGAAGGGAGGCGCAGGTTGGCTCTGTCCCCCGACACGGGCTGGCGGCTGGAGGGCAGGTGGCCCAGGCTCTGACCCTGGGACGCGGGGCTCTGGCCAGGTGCTGGGGGAGGCTGCGGGCTCCGTCCAGAGGTCACCGTCACCGTCTTGGAAGACGGAACGGGCTGAGGCGGAGGCAGCAGATGCTGAACCCGAGGGAGCGGATTCCTCGGAAGAAACCTCAACGGTTTCATAGCTAGGCCCTGCCCCGGTGTGCGGGCAAAGGGATGCGCGTGACCACACGAACTCGCGGCAGCGCCACAGGCAGCTTCGACCCGAAACGCTTTGTCAAGGAGCCTCCACCCCTCATACACAGGACGCTGCCGCCGCCTCTCCCCACAGACGCCGCGCGTGGGTCTGGGGCAGAAGACAGGGACTCGCCGCACGAGAGTCCGCCTCTGAGTCCCAGAGCAGCCCCTGGCCTTGGACAGGCCGCTCGGCACTGGGCCTGGGTGAGGCTCGTCGCACACGCTTTACAGAACAGCGGGGCAGTGAAGGTCGGTGGGCTCGTGGGAGACAGCTCAGTCCTGGAGTCTGTGACACGATTCTTAAAGACGACGAGGAAAAGGTGTCTTTGGGAAGAAAGGAAGGAAGGAGAGAAGAGGGGAGGAGGGAGAGGGGAGGAGGGAGGAGGGAGTAGGGAGGGG